>MJUU01058703.1:234421-244488 GCA_002080025.1 Modiolus philippinarum | reverse complement strand
TTTTTTTTTCATTTTATTTATTTGGTCCCTTTTTTACGGCAATTCAGGTCACTGCTTCATTGTCCTTATTTTCCGAGCTGTATCACTTGAATACAAAAACTAATGAAACTAACGAAACTCCCTCATGCGTAGGAGACAAAGTTTCCTAGCAAACAAAACTACAAACAAACATTGTGATTATTGCTTTGATAGATTTTTTGAGTCACTAGGAACTCATCTTCCTCAGCCAACTACATTCTACAGTTAACTGGTACTTGCATGTAACTGGCCGAATGTTATTTAGATGTGTATTTAGACTCAACTGAATTTACATAAATGGACTTCGTCGTTCAATTGGGTGCAGTCATAACCTCTCACAAAGTTAACTTAGAACTGTTCTAATGACTGCTCTAAGTTAACTTAGAACTGTTCATGAACAGTTCTAAGAGCTGCTCTAGAAAAGTGTGTTCTAAAAGCAGTCATTGTCAAGAACTGTTCTAAAAGCAGTCATAGAGTAGAACTGTTCTAAAAGCAGTCATCGAGAAGAACTGTTCTAAAAACGGTCATAACCTGTTCTAAAAGCGGTCATGGTCTTCCGTATGACTGCTTTTAAAACTGTTCTAAGTTAACTTAGAAAATGACCGTTTTATTACCACTTTTAGAACTGCTCTATTTTATGACTGCTTTTAGAACTGTTCTAAGTTAACTTAGAAAATGACCGTTTATGACCGTTTCTAGAACTGTTCTACGTCTGCTCTAAGTTAATTTCAAGTTAAGTAAAGTAAGTGAGAACCGAACCGTCAATCTAAAAGCGAACAATCCAAGGACAATGAATTGTTTCTAAGTTAACTTGGAGTTAACTTGGATGAGAGGTTATGACTGCACCCAACTGTATGTATTGGTCACACGAGGATAGACCGCACTTTCAAATATACATTTAATTGTCTTGCATCATGTGAGACCATTACTGAAATTGACATGTGACGTGCGACAACCAATAATAAACACATATTTGTGATACAAACTTGCGCTACTCTATCACTTGATGAACTAATGCAAGCAGAACGAAGAAAAATCGGCGGGTAAAAATGACGGACGTTATACCGAGAGAAAAACAAAGCAACGTCGTTTACCGCCAAAATAATATTTTGTGGTATATTTTTTACAGTTTTTCTCAAATATCTTAAAAAGTAGCACATGGACCCCCTATTTTCTCCTTGAGAGAACCAGGAGAACGAATTGCCGAATTATGAAGGAAAAATCAATAGTCAATTTTTTCTATAGCTCGATTTCAGTCCATGAATATAGCTAAAATCTAACTTTACATATACAAAAACACCAAATAAGGGATATATCGGATTTTGTTGATATGTTTTATCACAGACCCATTTAAAGGCGATTAAATGAGCAATACAGATAAAAAATCAGAACTGAAATAGCCCAAGAACTCTGAAAATTACAAACATTTAAAAATTTCCACGAAAAACGCAAATTATTTGGTTTTACCCCAATATTAGCGATTTTCAACGTTAAATATCTCAAAAAGTAAGTCATGAAGGTATATTTTTCTTTTCATATTTGGAATCCTTATATCAAAATTTACATTATATCGGATTTTAGTGAAAAAATCAATATGGGTTCTATACTGTATCGTATGCCCTTAAAATATGTAGCATCAATGTCGTTTACGGTTAAGTTCTTCACACTTTTGTATAACGTCATAGTCAGTAACGTGACGTTCAAATGTGATGACGTTATGCTCAAACCGTTCTTCAAAAATTCAAATGCTATTATCTGTATCAATAATCATTTACTTATTTTTCACTTCTTGAATACAGACAGTTAATGAAAGTACTCCTTTTCATTTCTAAAAAGGACATATATGTCTGTGTCGCAGCGGTCCGGTGGTGGACAAAAATGTCCATGTGGCAGCAAGAGGGTTAAGACACGTATATTTGTATTGTTTTGCTTTCGATTTGAATTTTGAACTTGCATCTGTTTGAAAACGTCAGATTGTGCATTATGACGTCATAGACACAGACAGCAATGGAGGTGGGTAATGCGCCTTCTCTTAGGTCGCTTCAGAATGGAAAATTCAATTTTCTGTCATATTAAAATCGATATAATTCATGGCAGGTATATGGTTATTGTCATTTAACCCTCTTGCTGCCACACGGACATATGTGTCCACCACCGGACCGCTGACACACAAACATATATGTCTTTTTAGAAATGAAAAGGAGTACTTTCATTAACTGTCTGTATTCAAGAAGTGAAAAATAATTAAATGAATATTGATGCAGATAATGGTATTTTGAATTTTTGAAGAGCGGTTTGAGCATAACGTCATCGCCTTTAAACGTCACATTATTGTCTATGACGTCATGCAAAAGTGCGAAGAACTAAACCAAAGAAATTATAAGTTAACGACATTGATGCTACATATTTGAAAACGTAATTGGCCTTCATTATAAAACTTTTGTTCAAGAAGATTAAGACACAACTTTGAATGTGTCTTTATCAACCGATAAATAAAAAAAGAGAAAGAAATGATAAAAAAAAACGATAATGTTCAAAGGATGTAATTTCTATAAACATGATATTTTTTTCACATTACTACCGATTGCTATTTACACGACTTTTATTAATTATTATTTTCATTTTTGTTTGTATTTGTTTTTATTGTTTTGTTTTGAGGTTTTTTATTGTCGTATATGTCTTTATTTATTTTTGTTTTGGTTTGTTTTTGAGTGTGTGTATGTGTTTTTCTATTCTTTTATTTTTTATTTTGTTTTGTTTTGTTTTTTTTTGCTGTTGTAGTTTTGTTTTGTGCGTGTGTGGTAGTGATTTTTTTTCTTTTTTTTTGTTATATTCGGGGTTTTTTGTTTGTTTTTTTTTTCTGTTGATTTTTTTATTCATATTTTACTTTTATTCTTTTTTTGTTTTGTTTTTGTGGTTATTATTTTTTTTGTTTGTTTATGTATTTTTTCCATTGCTATAAGATAACGCTCTACCAGTCAGTTTAAATTGATATTCGGCAGAACTAGTTCTCATAGATAAGGAAAATGATATAGGATTTCGACAAATCAAAAGTTAAAACAAATTCAATTGATAAGGTGAAGGTTCGGATACCATAAATCAGAGTTTTTCAAATACAATATTTTCATGAATTACAAAGATCTTTGCCAAAAAAAAAACAAAAAACAAAAAAAAAACAATCAATTGGTTGTCATTTTGACAATTTGTTATTTGACCGCTTTTGTCCTTTATCCCGTATTCATTAACATAAAAAAACTGAAAAACAGACGAGCCAAAGTATTCCAAATAACTGTTATCATGAACTTCAAATTGTATTTTTTTTCTTTGTGTGTTTGCTTATTTTTCTCTACTGAAACAATCGTCATTCTGTAAAGCTGTTAAATGGCTTTATCTACCTAAATCGTTACACATTTTTTGCTAGGAGGTTTCGCAGATCAATTTTCAAACTATTAGTACGTGCAGTAATTTCTCTAGTGGCATTTTTTAAAAACAGATAAATTGATTGATTCATTCTTTAGACATTTTTTGCTAGGAGGTTTCGCAGATCAATTTTCAAACTATTAGTACGTGCAGTAATTCCTCTAGTGGCATTTTTTAAAAACAGATAAATTGATTGATTCATTCTTTAGACCAGTTAAACGATAGTTTCTTTCACTGCAAACAACAAAATGTTGCACTAATCCTTCGAAGCCAGGAAGTGTTTCCTGCCAGAAAACTAAGAAACAACGGCCAGGCTATGAAATTTTGTGCTGAATAATCTATTATAAAATACCAAAAAAAGACGGACATGTGATCCGAATTAGGAATACAAGGCAAGGTCACCAGGAGTAAATGAAAAAAAAAAGATCTAATTGTGAACTCCTTTGGCTGCTATGAGAAACACTTTGCGAAAAAAAACAGTCTATACAGTTCGGAAAATACCGGAAAATACCAATAGTCTGTTGTAGAAAAAAATCAAAACGTAGAAAAAGATAAAGTGACGATCTTCTTCGAAGTCAGTAGTAAATAATTAGCTTTCCAGCCTACAGAAACAAGAAATTCTCGATAACTATTTATGGGAAAAATTTAAAGGGGTTAAATAGGACAATAAGTATACAGACAGGATGGCAATATATATAAACTTTAGTAGGAAATAGCGACAGGAGCATTTCTCACAAGAACTTCGAAATAAAGACATTATTACTCCCCTTTGGGTCGTTGTCTCTTTGACACATTCCTCGTTTCCCTTCTTTTTTTCTATATTTTTTCCAGATATATTAGAAAGGATACGAGGTCAATGAGGATATACGAGGTTAAAGGAGTTGATTATTAACGAAACGTCTGATCATAGCTGTCATTGACAATTTAAAAAGAGATTGAAATAGTTGAAAATAATACCCTTTACATTTGAAAAAAAATAGCGTTTGATATTATAATAAGTTGATCTAACTAGGATAAATGGACATGAAATATGCAACACATGCATGCGACAATATACAAGCAATAATGGGTAATTAATTAATATAGTTTTGCATTGGCGGATCCAAATGGAAGTTCCGGGAGTTGGAACCCCTTTTTGGACAAACATGTATTTTTAAATGAATATCGTGATGTTTTTTCTGAAAATATCCCAAAAATTTCGCGGCTCGCTCCGCTCGGCGACATTTTCTTTCATTTTCTAATTTCAACCCCCTTTTCAAATTGCCTGGATCCCCCGCTTGTTTTGATTTGGTTATGAATTCAAATCCAAAGATCCTAGACGATCTTGAAGTCTTGTTATAATGAAATTTCAAAAACTCAAGTTGATGCCTAAGATTTTCCCGTGTTTGATAAAGTTTATATATTTTGGTTGGCCATGTGCAAGTGAAGTCATTTTAAAAATATATTATAGCTTTCCCATTTTCATACCAATTGCAAACAGCTGATGTTTTTCGGTGTCAACGTACTGCATGACAAATACTCTTGATGTTTTTTCAGCACACATCAATTGTTTCAATATTTACGTTACTTATAAAAAAGATTTTTTTTAATGTGCATGTGTATATAATTTTCGTTTCAAATAAAACAAACAGAAAAGAAACGGCTCCTTTAAAAAATCTGAAGATCCTTTTTTTGTATGATTGAATCCATTCCTTGTATCTGAAACCAGAAAGATCATCTAACTATGATCTTGTCTTATGTACTTTACGCTAAGCTATGGCATCCGATGCGATCTTTTTTTTGCATTGAATTTAAATTTAAGATTTTCAAGTTTATGTTTATTTTATCTTTTGTTTAATTTCTTTGTTTATTTTTTATTTTTTTAAATTTTTAAAATTTTAAAAATTTTTTTTTGGCAGAGATTTTACTAAACGGTGTTTTTAACGAGTAAAACTGGAATAAGATTACAGTATAGACGAATTTCTTTGAAATATTTCGGAATGTCGCGTTTCGACAATATCATTTGAAATATACAAAATTATATATAACGGTTGACAGTATATATGGGACATTCAAACCAAGTGTTTACATATTTGGACGCAGTCACTTTATTTTGCATACTAACTGACTTGGCATGCATTGTGACATACACAACTTAATCGGCTTTGTAAAGTTTTTCGCTAATTGCAGTTGACACAAGTTTGAAGACGTTATTCACTACCTTTTTTATTGTCATCAGAAGCTTCATTGACCGTCTTTAGATCCGGGCTTTAGTTGTTTGATTTATGATAATAAAAAGGTCTTTTGACGATACTATTTGGAAATAATAACTACGCATAGAAAACGGCGAGCTGCAATTTATTTATTTTGATAAGTTGTGTATATTTATAAAACATTAAACACATTTCTGAACCTATTACAGCACAGCGATTCATTTTTATTCCATTTTATTCTTATATCATATATACATGCATGGTGTCTATTGCATTATATACTTGTAAGCCGGTTAGAATCACGAGTCATAGATTTTTTCATCTTGTCCTTAAATATCATGTATTATAAAAAAAAAAAAAAAAAATAATAATAATAATAAAATAAATTAAACAAGACAAAAAAAAAGAACAACCACCATCCTGTCATTTACAAAGATAAAAAGGCAAAATATTTCCCAACAAAGAAATGAAACTGGTACAATTACAAGACGAACTGTTTATATATTAAGTGTAACACTAAGGAAACTACTATACAAAAACTTACTTGTTATTGAAATTCGTTGCATAAATATTATTTTCGTTTATTACACGAACGTTTATCGTTATAGCAAGCAGTTTTTCAAAGGGTAAAATTTTATTGTGACAAGAAAAAATATTTGATAATACAACAAATTACAAACGTGGCCCTTTCCGACCTCCATATCAACCATTTTATCGCTAATCGAGAACGCCAGTTTCAAACGTTGCGCTAATAGGCTATTAAATTTAGACGTCGCACTTTGTAAAAGTAAAGGAAATGAAACAAAACGTCACAAATTGAAGAACGTCATAGTATTGTGGCGTACGGCAAGATGTTTTTATTTTGAATCCGGCAGCAAGAGGGTTAACCATGGACTGGGCCTTTATATTCGTGAATTTAAGCCCTCGCTAACGTTCTGTGTTAAATTTGAATATTAAGGCCCAGCACATGGTTAAATTTCCAATAACCATATACCTGTCTTATTATACCTGAATTATTTCTTAAATAAGATATAACCTACTTTACACTCAAAACGAAGGATTTGTGAAGTAAAATGTCGAAGAAAATTTTACTGAACAACGGCAGTAGAATACCGAAGGAACAAAGCACAAAATTACATAAATCAGTCTAGAGACAAGGCAAAATCAAGAACACCAGAGAACGGAAGGCCAAAGACACCACATGCTCACAAAATACACAAACATTACGTATACAACACAAAAAACTAAAGCACTAACAGTGTGAACTCTCAAAAAACAGAGTGACATCAGGTAAGGGTAAGCATGTCTTGCTTTGTATACATCACCCGTAACACGGTCAGTGAGGCATATGTTTTGAAGGATCTGTTAGGTTACTGATTGTTTATTGTCATTTTCTAACCCTGAGACAAAACCAATTGAGAACTATGGTACATGTAACTTCTCTTACCCTCAAACAGTACCAAGATGTAATTTTTAGCTTTTTTAATCACTTAAGCAGTTAAACATGGACAGGGACAAATCGGTACCACAAACATCACTGACGAGGACAAAACTTAAATTTAACAAGACAATACGAAAACTAAAGCACTAACAGCGTGAACTTCCATAAAAACCGAGATCGACATCAGGTGGTCTGGAAGGGTAAGCATGTCCTGCTTTGTATACAGCACCAGTCACATTGTCAGTGGGTCAATCCAGGGTAAAGTCGAAACCGGTAATGTCAAATCAAGGAAGACGTGAATCTAGCTGAAAATATCAGTTTTCATTTGTGATACTGACATTTCATATCTATCTATGAAGTCGTGGTGACGGCCATAGAATTTCTGGAGGGACGAAAGTAACAACGGCTGAACATATTCCTGACTCATCAATTTTTGTGACAGTGCTTTTGCTCTTTCCACAAAGTAATTGTATGAACTTCACGTTCTACAGCAACGTATTAATCGTGAAATATACACTCCATATGCTAGGGAGGTAGGTATATTGCTGCAGAGAAAGGGAAAGTTCACATTTGGAAAGTCAAAATCATCAGGTTTGTCATATAACCTAGATTTCAGACGATTATGTTCGTCAATGTATAACAAAAGGTCAAGGTATGAAGCAGAATTAGGTGTATCGGTTGTCTCTTTAATTTCAAGTTCACTGGAGTAGATGCGATGTAAATATTCTTTACATCATGGGTTATTAAGAGAAAGTACATCGTCTATATATCAGAAGCTGAAATTAAAAGTCTAGGCTATTTGTTTTTGTTTCTGTTGTATTAGCCCTTGTAAAAACTTTGCTTCATATGAAAAAAGGAAAATGTCAGCAAAAAGTAGCGCACAATTTATTCCCATAGAAATCCCTATTGTCTGTTGAAAAACGCGGCCTCCACATTTAACAAAAATGTTGTCGATCAAAAATTCAAGCATCTTCATCACGTCATTTTCACCGTATTTCTTGTTGACTCAGAGTGTTTATTAACAAAACATGTGTTATCCTTTCCTATACCAAAAAGTAATACCTGCGTTCTACTTTTTTGTTATAGAAACATTGATGTATCAGATCGGAAATGGCTGTTTTACGTTTATTATGTGGAAGGGTTGTATAAAGGTTAGAAAAATCCAAATTTTGAATGCTATTGCAGTATGCGAGACTGTTTGAGGAGAACTGTTCAATGAGATCTTTAAAAGCATGCATGCATGCATTTTGAAACATGCATTTTGAAACCACCAGCAATCAGACACAGACTGCACATTAGACATTTCACTTTGATGATGTAGTTTTTCTGTCAAGTCCTGCCAACGAAACAATAGCTTTTCAATATATGTTCAAGGATCCATATCTGTAAACACCGAAAAAGGTACAACTTCAAAAATTTTATTTAAAAACTTTCAATGCGTTTAAGTTAAGACGCTCAAGATTACCAATATACCTTAGCTTTGAAGAAAATATCGAATACATTGTACTTCGAAATAACAAACATTTTCTGCCAAAGATTCCTGTATCATAAGATGGTTTCTCTTTTTTTTGCTCAATGGCCAATTTCTTAGTTGTCACCAAACTTACACAAAACATCGCCATATGACTTATTGTTGAAACCTTCGATGATGCATAAAAGATCAGTAAGGATTATGAGCTAAGTGGATATTATCTTTAAAAAGAAACTCTATCTAAATTTAAGGGGAGGTTAAAAACTATCACTTGCTGTCAGTTCGAAAAGTTATTATGTGAAATTATCTCTCTCACTCGGTAGATATCTCAAGTACTGGGTTTGACTTAATATTTCGATATTTTTGGAAATGAATACTTCTTTTTGGACTATTTTTAGATTATGGCTTCCCATATGCTGCTGATGAGAGGTTAATCCTTGAAACGCGTGTACAGCATAACGAAATTTACTGTTTTTATGCAGCTTCGGGTATTTTTTGTATTTAAAATATGCAAATTGGGTTGGCATCCACTTTATCAGACATATTTAAAAAGAAAACACGCTGTTTGTAAATTGTGCATGGTAACGGTTGGATATTTACCTTGCTCGCCATGATTACATATTAACTATGCATTTAGTGCACGACAACACCTTCAAAATAAAAGGTTACAAATGGAGGTGCTAGTTCCTTAAATTGTTTGTATTTGGTGTTAAATGTGTTCACAGCCATAACGCACAAATTAACCTTGCAGGGTGATCTGAATCGGATCAAGCAATCTCATCCCAGTTAGAATAAAGGATATTTTTACTTTTTATTTTGTTTTAATCAAGGCCAGATTTTGAGAACTGTTCAGTTCTTTGGACTTAGTTAAATTTTATGTTTTAAATTCAAGATTTCAAAACGTTGAAAAATTACATATTCCGATGTGGGATTTCGAACCAGGATCGTCTCCTTTACTAGCCTTCTTCCTTACATAAATGTACCTATTACACCACGAGCTCGATGAAGAAACCATATTAAAAATCTTAAATAAAGAATTAAGCAATAACAGAACATTATTTGAATATCGTAGATTTGATGGTCAAAATGCAGTTTACAGGCGACGTGTAGCAGAGCCTGTAAACGGATATTTTGACCGTCAAATCAAGATTGACGCCCTCGGGTATTCAAATAATGTACTGTTATTGCGATCGTAATGCAACTAAAAACAATTAATCGATTTCATGTACTATTTTTAACTTGTGTATTTGTAACCATACAAGGAACCAGACTAAACAGGGAACCTACCATGTCACAGGTGTGTAGATGGTGGAATTGGCGGTCAGTTCTGACCAATCAAAACTTTCGTTATATAAGTGTTGCATTACAATCATTATTATTATGGTAAGGAATATTTATTTCATGACTATAAGCAAGGAAATGTTTTTTTTAAATGCATGGAATAAAAAAGATAACAGGAAACACCTACAATGGCCGTAAAACATAGCCACATGCCAGAAAGTAAATAGGATCTGCACAAAAAAAA
>MJUU01058703.1:219030-234185 GCA_002080025.1 Modiolus philippinarum | reverse complement strand
TAGACTACTAACTCCATGACCGCAATCTTGAAAGGAGAGAAAAAGACAATACATAATTTTGAAAGATGGGTCAAGGGGTGCTCGCCGCTAAGCTGCCGGCTAGCTCAAGGAGCCTAGTCTGCTGGTAGAACACTGTCGCACTACGGAAGAAAAATTAAACTCAAAACTTCCCGAAGGGTTTGGTCAAGAATCATCATAAATTTCAGTAGACATCGGCAGTATCAGTGAGAGGCCAGTATGTGCGCAAAATTTTCAAGTCACTAGGTCTCCAAACTAATTTAACGGATGCAAGCAGAATATCTTGCCGATATCCCCTTTTACGTAAAGAATGTAAGTTACGTCCCAGCTTTTCTGGATTTTTAATCAATTTCTGGCATTTTTAACAACATTTCCATAAAATTGAGGACTAGAAATGCCCATAGTAATAAGATGTATACGAGTAACGCCATATCTAGATATAACATGTTCATATCTATTACAAAACTTCTAAATGTATTCAACAACTTATGAAATCTGTAACCTTGTAAAAATAACGTTCTGCCGAAAACAACGCTTTGGTTCTGGTTGCTAGGGTGGTTGCCACGGAAACAAAAAAGAACATTTTTTCACGTACCGGATTCTTCCATTTTAGGAATCTTTAAAGAATCTCAGTAAAATGAAAAACTTTGCGTCACCTGTTAGCAAGTAATTAATTGTAATTAAGTGTTGCTAATTATATGTTTTTTTGTTCTATGATGGTTACTATGCTGGCAAAATTATTAGTTTGGACTTGCAATTGTTACCAAATGTGTGTGTGTTTTTTTTTCTTTTTTGTTTTTTTTTCCTGAAAATGGATTATACTTTTGTATCTTTGAAAAAAATCTTTTAAATCCAAATAAAGACGGTTTGATTCTGGTTTCCACAAGTACTATCAATTTTACACTATTCCTAGGTTGGTGGCTACAGTATGGTAACAAGGGTAGCCACTTGTAATTTTTCCAAATACATATTGGGCATATTTTTATGGTTGCTATGAAAGCCAATATGGTCGTTTCTCATCTTTCTGCAATCCTTAAATGCACATATTTAACTTCAAAAATTTATTTTAAGAACTTTCTTGATAATTTAGACACTTTTCGGGCCAGATATAGGTTTTCCTTCATTTAATATAGTAGCTGGGATGTAAATTAGTTATCACACTCAGACTTGGTGTTTTACGAAAGGATATGGAGTAAATAAACATGAGACCATAACACATATGTTTACTCCAACTGCAATAATTTCAATGAGCTGTATGGCCATTTCGGAAATTACTTCCTCATCAGCAGCACTAGAACCAAAACAAGGGAAATCCATAATTTTAAAAAATGTTTAAAATGCACAAAACCAAACGAAATAAGCTCACCCCTCCGGCCGTCGGGGTGATCTTATACAGACACACCAAGTCTGAGTGTGATAGCTGTTACTGAAAGACCAAAATTACCGGGTGCAGACATGGTTTCTGTATTAAAGATAACCAAAGGTTTATTCGTTAACGGGGAATATGAAAAATTTGATTTCAAAGGTGTATATTTCATAAATCCATAAAGACATACTAGTACCTTTGCAAAGGCATAAAAGAGGTGGTATTGTACCTCTGATTTCAATTTGGTGGGTAATATTATTTTAAGCCTCGACAGGAGCGACTCACAGGGAAAGTTGTACCTCGGCATGGTAAAAATACGATATGAATTTGACTTTTTCGGATTTTCGGTATCTATTTATTCATTCGGTACAGTCGTCTAGTAGTTTTTTTTATTTAATGCACGTAAACAATATTTGGCCAAAAATCTAATTAAATTTTCCTGTTTGGGCCTCTCCTTGTAATAGACCATTTTCATATCCATTTCTTATCCCGACTTTGACTCCGTTTTTTATAACGTTTTAAACAAAGGGAAGTAACCTACTGACCCGACAGTCGGGTTTTACGGTTGCATAGTAATAAGGGGCAGCAGTAAAGTTCGAATATATCAGGGTAGGGGTAATATCTTGATTGTCTTTAGAGAAAAAATATTTGAAATTATTTGGGTACTTACTACAGTGAAAATTTCATCAATTTCGAAAGTAAATATTTACTGATCTTCCTATACCTAATGAGACCGAACGCCAGGTTGTCGGATGTTAGCGAGTAACGTCCCGTTGAAAAATATGCTAAAATGGCGGTCATCCCGTAAATATGAAAATCGTCTATTTGAAATCATGACGTGAAAAATGGAAATTCAATTCATTTCTAAAATAGAGCTAAGTTCGTGAACTTTGGGTTTTATTCTTCTAGAGAAAGGAATGAATTTTCACACGCAAATTTATCTATACTTATTTAGTCAGTATACAAATTTTAAGAAAGTCCGTTAATGTGTATTTTATTCAAAATGATAAGCACCCACCATAGTACACTTAAATACACTTTTGCAACCTTTATAATCAAACTGCGAATGTCAACATTATTTTATACTGTAATGAAATACATGACTTACAAAAAGAATAAATTTTCGAGTCAGAAACAAACATTTTGAAAATTGCAACCAAAGTAGACCTCTTTGTTTGTAGTAACTGCCTTATTAATCGAGGCTTCAAAAATTCCGTCTCATACGATTATTAAAAAAGTTTTTTTTTCAATAGATATCTGTCCTTTGAGGAAAAATTTGAAATTTAGAACATACCTTTGATTCAAAATTCCTTTTAAACTCACCTGGATATGCCAGGGTGAGCTTTGGCCATCACTTGTCGTCCGTCGGTCGTAAACTTTTTATTCAAAGATCTCCTCCTCTGAAACGACTGGGTGGATTGGAAATACTCTTGGTCATTAAGGTCCTTCGATGGTCCCTATAAAAATTGTATCCAACAGGCCCTTACCTCATCCAAGATGACCACTCTCGGGGAACATAGTTTTAACATTGCATCCTATTCAGAACAACATTAAAAGATCTTCTCAGAAACTACCAAAATCAAAAAATCAAATACTTTATTGGCATAAATCGAAATTACAAGGATTATAACCAGGTATAAACGAAATGACAACACAAAGGAACAAAAATAAACACAAAACAATCATAAGAACACATACTAGTATATTCTACAACATTGTCCTTAACTGCAGAGGAGATGTTCAAGATAAACAATAACTATTAGTCTTTTTGTGTATTTAGTTTTAGCCATTCACCACACATAGGGGAGGGTTTGGATCAAAGAAACGAGTTTAACCCCATCGCAATTTTTGCGCCTGTCCAAAGTCAGGAATATGTTGGTCATTGGCTTGTCCTTGCCTTCTTATAAAATTTTAGTTTCTTGATATTTGGGTTATTGGATGTGGTTTGTTTCCATTGATTTATTCACCTTTTTACCTTTTCGGGGTCATTTAGGGCTTACTATATGGTGTAAGGTTCCTCACTGTGTTGAAGACCATATGGTGGCCCCTAGATGTTTTGTTTTTGGTCGTTTTAACCTGGATATGGGATGTTGTCTCCTTGACATTTACCCCATTTCCTTTCTTTTTCATATATATCAATAATAATTCTATATGTAAAATATAATAAAAATATTTACTGCTTAACTATCTCTATCAAATATTATAGCCCTTCACCTCCATGTTCAATTTATACAATTGCAGTACCAGTACAATTATAACTAAACTTAGTCACAATGGTCCTTAGATAATCCCTTCTAAAAAGGTATTCGTCAGGTCGTACCTAATCCAAGATGGCCACCAGCGGGGAACATAATTTTATAATTCCTCTCTATTGAGAAAACACTCAAAGATCTTCTCAGAAACTACAAGTACAATTATAACCAAACCTAGTCACAATGAACCTTAGATTGTTCCTTCCCAAAAAGTTATCCATAAAATCTGTACCTAATCCAAGATAGCGATTACATAGTTTAAACATTGGACTATATGGAGAAGTATGATGCATATCAAATAAAGATACTTGTTTTTTTTGTTTTAGATTGTTGAATTTTGTTTTAGTTTGTTGATTTTTGTTTTAGTTTGCTTGATATTATTGCCTATCCAGATTTGACAATACCAATTTGATTTTACCCAGGTTGGCATGGTCCAGTGTGATGGGTGCCGTTTGCGAAACATGATATACTCACTCTTCTTCATTATTTGACGTCAATCTCGTTGTTTGTATAGATGACATAGTGATAGCTTTAGCTTTCAAGTGTTATACTTATTGGACCTTATTGGGCTGTACGACAATTTTTGAAAATCAAGCTTAACCATTTGAGCCAAAATATTTTCACATTTGAGCCAATGTTCCCGAGTTTAACCTGAATAATATTTATACCGATATCAAGTTTAGTTTAAAACTACCGGATGCAATGGCATAGCTTACTTTATCTAAGATAGATACAAAATAAATATGCCTCTTTGTAAAATTGTTACACACATATCAACGCCAATCAATATCTTATTTAGAAGCTATGTTTGTTGATCAGATATAATAAAAAAAATTAAGCACTGAGTTTAATATTTGGTTATCTTATTATTCGTTTTGGTGCTCAGCTCAATCCGGATCAATCGATCTATTGTGAAGTAAACTTAAAATCTTTCTTTTTGGGGTTTTATCCAAGACGAACAGACCTACCTAGCATTCAAAACTATGGATTAGATCAAAAGAGAACACATTCAAACTAACTCCGTTATCAAACCAAAAATATCAGGGAGTATTATAGAAATGTCCGATTACCAGTTGAGGCTTATAAAAAGGAGAAATAAATGACACTTTTCACAACATTTGAATGGTTGAAGTGTCAACCGAAGACAAATCGCACCGCCACGTGGTCCTGCCATTGTACCATGTCCGTTCGTTACTTTAGTAATATAGTTTTACTGTTTGTTCCCACTTAAAAACTGCACGTTCGGGACCATAAATATGTTTTAATCACGCACCTGTACCACAGTAAAGAACATAACGTACCGCACACAAGAATGCCAGACGTGGTCACGTGGCGGCCGTCTAGCAAGTTCAGCTCTATTTTTAAACTCCCTGCTGTAAACTTAAAAAAACAAATAAGTAAATTTATATTAGAAAGAAAACCAAAAACATTCACAGCTTTACATCGCAGGGTATGCTACATCCATTCCCATTAATCCACGCACATAATTGTGCTACCAAATGCGCAGCACTGACACCTAATGAACCTTGCTACTATACCGTATGGTTGTGCACTTTTACAAAATAAATATTCTATAATACATGAATTTCCATTTATAAATATGTACCCTATAGAATATTTAGATATCATCTCTATTTTATAGGAAATGTCAGTACAGCTCAAGAGGTCCGCCAGATGGAAGAGACCAACACAAATCGCAGCAGCGAGCGCCGCAGCAGCCAGCAAGAGGGCAGAGACTCCTACAGTGGTTCTAACCTCAGTCCCTTTGAGTTCACTTAGGGGAGGGGCTGGCAGATTTTGTATATTAATATCTTGGCCCCAGATAAGTTGAAAATAAATAATCATGCCTGGGTACACTTGAAAATAAATATTCAGTCCACTCCTAATTGTCAAATTTAATATTATGACCAGAATGGAGTTGAAGTTGAAAAGAAATAATCTAACCTTTCCAAATTAGCCAGACCCCACCCCCTTCAGGATCAAATGGTCGTCCCCTTAATACACAACCATGCTAACCTAATACCATTAATGTGACTTATCCACAACTTGTGTTGCCACAAGTGGTAGATGTAAGTAGGCCATTATCAACAACCACCAGTAGTATAAGTAATACTATTAGTACCAGTTATCCAAATTTGACATGTTCAACACGGCGGGTGTCTTATAAGAAGCAGGAGATGCTTACTCTACCGGTTCACCTGATCTCACTCATGGTTTTTTATTGGGTCCGTGTTGTTCATCTGTATGTGTGTCTTCGTTTTTTTTTCCCGGTGTCAAGTGGTGTCCTTGTTTCTTAGTGTGTCTGATTTTGCCATTGTCCATGGATTGTTCGTTCTGTTGATTGACGGTTCGGTTCTCACTTACTTAAGCAGTGTTTCGGGCCAGTCTTCCACGTGTCACTCCAGGCACTGGCCCTAACTTTGCTGGAAACTCTGCAGGTAATAGCATTCACTCCGACACATTTCCATTGCCATTGAACATACCAAATGCATTTGAGCAACCAAATGAAATAAATTGTTTTCAGGCAAATATTTTAGCAGCTGAAGTTCCGCAAAATACAAAAGATATAAGATTCAAAGAAGTGAATACATAGATCTAGCACTCCTACTACCTAATAATAATAACGATGTACTAAAACGGGACACAAAAAATGATCTTAGTCAATGGAGAATTGAATATTCAAACAACCAATACCAAATAAAAAGTTCGAACTATTGATCAATGGACATCAGCTTTTATCATATATATACATATAAGAATTTATTGTTCTGCAAATATAAATAGGGTACAAGAACTCCTCAAATACTTGTCTGATGTATGATTAGGAGCACAGCGTAGCTCTTCTGGTTGGAAAAACTACGATGAGCAGTACGGACTACGCAAGTCGCATAACCCATCAAGTTCCTGGGCCGTAGTAGATGTGGAACTTTAGGTCTTGTTTATGTCGTCCAGTCCAAATGGTTTCCCCGTACACTACTCTGTACCTCGATAGTTTTTGCTTGCACAGAATTTGCGTTCAGCAGAACAATTCAGTTCTGAAATCATAAAAAAAATTGCAATCTGAGATTGCTTTGGGCAGAATGATAGGTCGATTTTTTCAATTGCCTATTCCCAATTTACAAACTTAACAGATTGGCCTAATACCTAAGTCAGATGGGGGATGGCGACTCATAACAGACCTGAGTTTCCCGAAATGGAACAGCATGAACGAATCTATTAGTCCGGAATTTAATAAAGTTCAGTATACATCCCTGGATTCTATTTTGGATAAAATCCACTCGGACGGGTAAAATACACTCTTGGGTAAAATGGATATCAAATCAGCATTTCGTCTCTTACCACTGCATCCGAGTGATTTTCAATTGATGGGTTTAGTATTTAATGGTTGTTATTATATTGACAAATGTCTGCCATTTGGCCTCTCTGTCTCATGCAAACTCTTTGAAACATTCTGCACTTCCCTACAGTGTGAAATAGAAAAAAGAAACAACTCTAATGAAATTGATCATTACCGAGATGAATTCATTTTTATTGGTGCCAATTGTGGTTCATTGATATCTTCCTTTGAAAACATGTTCAGAAATGTATTGCACTCGGTAGATGTCCTTGGTACCGGATTTGGCTTCCTATTTCGATATTTTTGTTAATGAGCACTTCTTTTTGGACTAATTTTGGAATATGGCTTTCCATATTTGATTTTAATGCTGCTTATGAGAGGTTACTCCTTGAAACACGTGTACATCATAACGAAATTTACTGTTTTTATGCAATTTTGGTATTTTTTGTATTAGGAATTCCAGTAGCTGTAAATAAAAGTATGGGACCTTGTACATTACTACCATTCTTGGGTTATGCAATTGATATTGAAATGTTGAGAATTTTTATACCAAAACAAAAAATTGGAAAAATTAAAATCTTCATTAATTTATTTAATGTCGAGAAAGAAAACCACATTGAAAGAATTGCAATTAGTTGCTGGGTTAATGTCGTTCTGTTCCAAAGCAATACCGTCATCCAGGGCTTTTATTCGTCGCTTCTATATGACTTAAAGGGTCCCGTTCAAAAATTACACCACATAATAAGATTGAACCGTGAAATAAAGGAAGACATGTCCATTTGGGTAGAGTTTTGGATAAATTAAATGGTTACTATTTCTTCCCTGAGACAATTTGGACTTCAAATGAAGTTTTTTATTCACATACTGATAGTTCAGGCAACCCAGAACATGTATTGGGATGTGGGGCTATATTTGGAACTAAATGGTGTCAGTTTAAATGGCCATGTGTTTTGAAAAATACAAAATACATGAAAAACATTTCCTTCTTGGAGGTGGTTCCTGTGGTCCTGGCTTTATTTTTGTGGGCATATGACCTTATAAGTAAAAAAGTAATTTTCACATTGACAACATTGCTTTGGTAAGTATTCTGAATAAAAGGTCGTCAAAAAATCCAGCGATATTATTCTGAATAAAAGGTCGTCAAAAAATCCAGCGATATTATTCGTCCATTTGTTTTGCTCTCTATGCTCAACAACATACAGTTTAAATCAATTCATGTTGAATCATGTCGAAATGCAGTGGCAGACAGTATTTTTCGTTTTCAGATGACTCGATTTCGATCCCTTGCACCTCTAGAAGAAGAAACACCAACAGGGATATCATGACATGTTCATGACATTAATTTCAAGTCTGTAATTAAATTGTTACTAGAGAATTACCATGGCAACTTATGAAAGGGGTGTTTTAGCTCTTTCTAAGTTCCGCGTAAACTTCTATTTGCATCAGGTTTGGCCAGTTCCGTTAGAAGATCTCTGTTAATTTATTGCCTTTTTAGCTCACTGGGCCAAAGGCCATGTGAGCTTTTGCCATCACCTGGCGTCCGTCGTCCGTCCGTCGTGCGTTGTCAGTCCGTAAACTTTTATATTTTAATCTTCTTCCCTGAAACCACTGAATCAAATGAAATCAAACTTGAAACAAATGTTCCTTTGCATAAGGAGACTAAAGTTTGTCACTTTGGTGCAGATCGAAAAACCAACATGGCTGCTGTGGCTAAAAATAGATCATAGGGGTAAATTGCAGTTTTTGGCTAATAACTCGAAAACCGTTACAGATATAAAAAATCTGACTTGAGTAAAAATAATCAGCATGATTAGATCTACCCACTGTGCAATTTTAAAGAAAATCTGAAAACCCATCTCGGAGTTATAGCCCTTTTTCCGTTAAATTTTCAAAATTTTTGCATTTTTTATTTTTTATTTCAAAAAGTGTAACAGATAGAGGTCAAGTGTATAAAATTGCAAAAATGTTCAGCATATCAAGATCTACCCACCCTGAATGTTGAAGAAAATCCATAAATCCTTGTAGGAGTTATTCCCCCTTTTTTACCGAATTTTTAAAATTTTCGTATTTTTCATCTTTTATTTCCAAAATTATAGAAGATGAAGGTTAGGTGTAAATTGATGAAATGTTTGCCATGCTGTGAAGAATTCAAAACTGATGTTGAAAATTGTTCCTTGACCGCCATTTCCAAAATGGCCGCCAAAAAAAAAAGGCGTGAAAATTCAACATTGTCCGATTTCAATGAAATTTGATTTCCAAATAGATATTGATGTTGCGACTTCAAAACCGGTGTTGAAATTGTTAGTTGACCGCAATTTTCAAAATAGCCCCCAAAAAGGCGGGAAAATTCAAAATTGTCCGATTTCAATGAAATTTGATTCCAAGTAGATATTGATGTTACGACTTCAAAACCGATGTTGAAAATTGTTTGTTGACTGCCATTTACAAAATGACGTCTCGACTTCAAAACTGGTGTCGAAAGTGGTCCTTAGCAACAAAGAAATATAGTAAAACATGATAAGACTTTAAAAACAGTTCAAGATATTGGAGGTGTTTGAGCTACGAAAGTTTGAGAAACTTAAGATCAACAGTATAACTTACAATGTTACCTTGATTGTGGCAACTGAAGCCAGGTGAGCGATACAGGCTCCTGGGAGCCTCTGGTTATTTCATTCGAAATTTTCTCATTCATCCATCAAGTGTTACTTGTCAGCTATAAGTTTTTGCAGTAGGCTTAATTCCTTTGAGGATCCAACCTAACAATATGTCATTAAAAAGATGATGGAAAGGATCAAGCAATCAAGGCCAAAAACAAGAGATACTCGTCTACCTATCACCTAAGACATGTTGCTTCTTGTATTGAAAACACTGCCAGTCATTTGTACATCCATATACGAAGCAAAATTGTCCGCTGCTGCTTTTTCAATCGCGTATCATGGGCTATTCAGAATTGGGGAAATGGCTTACAAGGGCATTCATTCAAGTCATTTTGTGGAAATTTCAGAGGCATCACTTTCAAAAAATAGTGTTCTAAATGTTTCTATTTCATCCTCAAAAATGGACCAGTCAGGCGTCGGAACAGTCATAAGTGTACAATCCTAGTTAAAACAGGATCTTTGTCCCTGTAAATTGATGCGGACATATTTGTCACTTAGAACAAATTGTGCGCCACTTTTACCTGACCTATTCCTTTTTTCGTGTGAAGCAAAGTTTTTACAAGGGCTGATACAACAGAAACAAAAAACAACTTGCCCAGACTTTTAATTTCAGCTTCAGATATATAGACGATGTTCTTTCTCTTAATAACCCAAGATTTAAAGAATATTTACATCGCATCTACCCCAGTGAACTTGAAATTAAAGAGACAACCGATGCACACGATTCTGCTTCATACCTTGACCTTTTGTTATACACTGACGAACATGGACGTCTGAAATCTAGATTATATGACAAACGTGATGATTTTGACTTTCCAATTGTGAACTTTCCCTTTCTCTGCAGCAATATACCTATATCCCCAGCACATGGAGAATATATTTCACAATTAATTCGTTACTGTAGAGTGTGCAGTACATACAGTGACTTTGTGGAAAGAGAAAAAGCACTGTCACAAAAACTGCTGATACAGGGATATGTTCAGCCGTTGTTACTTTCGTCCCTTCAGAAATTCTATGGCCGTCACCACGACATCATAGATAGATATGAAATGTCAGTATCACAAATAAAAACTGACATTTTCAGCTAGATTCGCGTCTTCCCGGATTTGACATTACCGGTTTTGACTTTACTCTGGATTGACCCGCTGACAGTGTGACGGGTGCTGTATACAGAGCAGGACATGCTTACCCTTCCGGAGCACCTGATGTCACTCTTGTTTTTTGAGAGTTCACACTGTTAGTGCTTTAGTTTTTTGTGCTGTATATGTATGTTCGTATGTTTTGTGGGCAAGTGGTGTCTTTTGTCTTCCGTCTTCTGGTGTTCTTGCTTTTGCCTTGTCTCTGGACTTTGATTTGTGAAATCTTGTGCTTTGTTCCTTCGGTATTCTACTGCCGTTGTTTTAGGCCCTCATGCCAGGGGCCAGCATTTTGTCATATGGATGGAAATCCTCTCATCCGTTATCTGTTTGTTTCTCTTCTCAAAAGGGCCTTGGGTCGCATGGGTGTAAAGCATGATCTATACATTTCGCACTCATTTTGGATAGATTGTGCCACAAACATGGCAATATTAGGGGTGTCAGAGGAAATAATTATAAAATTAGGTCGCTGGAAGTCTGATGCATTCAAAGCACATATAAGAATATAAGTCTTCAAACACCACTAGTCTTAAGTTTAAATAATAAATTCACCATTTGCATTAATTGAACAGGGTTAAACTCAGCTGCAATATAATGGCTGACTTTGCGAAGCCCCTAGCAAGGTCCAGCCCACATTAGCAAAGTTGGTCCAAATCGGTATTTTTCGATGTAGGGTACCCTCTAGGGAACAGCCTTCGAATTTTACGTACGGGTGTAGGGATCATACGCTATAGCTCAAATGAAAGGCATCACATGTGTACCAACCTGCCCTATAAGGCTCAACTTTGCGAAGTCCCTAGAAAGGTCCAGTCGTGACGTGAAACAATTTCCCATAATGCAATTATTACATTTAAGTTCATTTGAATAAAAAATATTGCATTTGAATATTGCATATACCAATTGAATAAAAAATATTGCATTTAATTGAAGAAATATAACAGTTGAATTAAGAATATTGCATTTGAATAACAATTATATCATTTGAATGAAAAATATTGCATTTTAATGAAAAATATACCATCTGAATAAAAAAATATTGCATTTAAATGAAAAAGTATACCATTTGAATAAATAATTTTGCATTCAAATGAAAAATATTAATTTTTTGCAACCAATACCATGCCATAAACTTCGGTATTTCGTTATTTATTGCAAAACTTAAAATATCATGATAAGAAGATATCATTTCTTCAAAAGATTTTTTAAAACACAGAATTTCAGGAACATTAACTCCAAATTTAGATTTTTGTAAAACACAGAATTTCAGTAAAATTAATTCCAAATTACGATGAACCATTCTTACCTTTCTAACGTGCCTGATTTCACTTATGCTAGGTTTACACTGCCGATCACATCAACTCGACCAATCCGACTGTGCTATATTTTCCCTATCAATTCATTAATCGAGCTACCTCACGACTTCCAGTCGACCTTTAACCGATTAAACATGATTTGTACTCGATTATTCTGCCCCCCCCTTTTACGATTCACGTACGACTTATACTTGACTTTCATTCGTTCAGCCAGACTTCGTCAGATAGAGCCAGATTATAGCCCGATTTGTATATTATTTAATAGACCTGGTCGTGAAAAGATCGGGTAATGGTCGAGTATACTTTAGTTTTGACCTGTTAGTATACATAGGGATGAAATATTTAATTCATGGTACGTTTACACTGCCGATCAAAGCAACTTAACCGAACTCGACAAATGAATATTCATGTCCGTGTTCGGTCTCCTTACAAACTCGTAACGATCAAACTCTGTGTTTCCGAATATTTTTGACATGTCAAAAATGATCGTGTAGAGGTCGTGTGCATTATAAGTCGAGAGCAGGTCGAGAATCGATCGTACCTTGGTCGAGGTAGTCATGAAGAGGTCGTGAAGGGGTTGGCATTGGTCGAGTGTCAAAGTTTTAGCCAGTTATTCCAATTTCTACCCGACATCAACTCAATCGCCTCTCGATTTACGCCGAGTATCCTTCAGATCAATTCGAATGATGCCTGATCATTACTCGACTAGCACGATTCATTCTTTTTTTTCTAAATAAGATCTACCCGACCATTTCCCGATCTTTTCCCGACCTGTATCAGTTGTTTACTCGACAACTGAAGGTCTTTATTTGATTAAACAAAACGTTATGTCTTCAACAGTAGTATTGCAAGAGGCTTTCAAGAGCTTCAGTCGCTCACCTGGGACAGGATTAAAAAATTTACCAGACAAATTAATATTTCCACATTTGATTTCAACTCTCGGCTATCCATGTCCTAAATCATCACCAAAATATGTTGATTCGGAAGGATCCAGTTTTTAAATAAGCTATCAAATTGCTAATGCGATCAAATTTTGCTGGCAAGCATCTTTTGCATGATGTGAACCTGCCGGTAAGTAGTTTGCGAGGGGACTAGACCAGGACTTTTGTTATTAACTTTCGTCAAATTGGCAAAGTAGTTTCAGGGTAGATCCAAGTAGTCAAGTGTTAGTGTAGCTGGACCATCCTGACTGGCTTGCAGATGTAATTGATAGCATTTTGAAAGAGGAACATCAAAAGGGTATTATTTGCAATATAAAATGACTCCAATTGGTCCATTGATTTCAAAGAATTGTTTCAATATGCACCATGTCCCCAGATTTGGCCATCTTGGATTAGATGACTATATGAGAGACACTATTTTGAAAAAAAGACAATCCAAGGACTTTATCGGAACCGAGTTTTTTTTCAAACGAGCTCAGAAAGGGGTTTCTGAGGTAATATTCGATACCAGTTTTCAATAAGATCCAGCTCCTAAACTGTATCCCCGGTTGGAAATAATTTTGGATTAGATACTACCGGTTTTTGTTAAATGGAACCAAACAAGGTTTATTGTTATTTTGATTCCACTCGACTCACCAATTTCTATGAAGATATTGGAATGAAAAGTGAATAAACATCGGATGCATAGTGGTAGCAAAAGTTCAACCAGGCTGTACAAAGGGAGCTAAAAGGGTCTTGTAATAAAGAATATATCTCCAGATCTTGCATGCTACTTGTCGAATAAATGCTGCCGCCCGGGAGCGGAAAGTCAACTGGCCGGTTGTTTTGGTATGATTTTTAAAATTAACCAACGATGCCCTTAATAAACAAATTCACCATTACTATATGCAAGAAAAAGATACTTATGTGTGTGTTTTCTTGCGATATTATTCACAAGATTTGTTTCAGTTTAAATTAAATAGTATTAGGCAAAGGCGATTTTTTACATTTGAATATCATGAACTAGAAGATACATACAAATTTCTTTCAGTAGATTTGCTCAGGGCAAATGACGTACCAAATGGGCACCGAGTCCCCTTTCAAATAGCCGGATTATCCCTATGGAAATATATACTGATTAAAATTTAATCATGTTTCAATCGCTGCCTACGTTCGTCTTTTGCTTTCAATAGTTTTAGTTGTATTTTTTAGGCAGTTCCTTGGTGGATTATGGCATGTGGTTTTAATTTTCTGCCATTGTACATGTGTTTCCTCTTATCTTCTCTTCCTCAGTTTTGGTATAGTCCTACATGTAATGTCAGGAAAATCACATAGTCGTATTCTAACCATAGATGCATAGGATGACCTGCTAATATGTAAACGCGAAAATTTGTACCAGTTTCTTTTTCCTATCCCATTCTTCGCGGCTTTTGTATCAGATTCTTTATTTCCATTACAGTTATCATTCTGTCCTTGAAGCTCAAGTCACAAAGACCACAAATATAGCTACTCTACCACTATGCTTAATCATTTCCTGATGCTAGGTTTATACTGCCGATCAGATCAACTCGACCAATCCGACTGTGCTATATTTTCCCGAGCAATTCATTAATCGAGCTACCTCACGACGTCCACTCGACCTGTACCCGATTAAACACGACTTACACTCGACCATTTTCGACCCCTTACGATTCCGGTACAACTTATATCCGACTTTCATTCGACCAACCAAATTTCATCAATTGAGCCAGATCATGACTAGAATTCATGGAGAGAAGATAACGGGTAATATCAACGAAAACCGACAATTACAATCACATACTACGGTCAACCAGGGAAATGCACAAAAAATTCAAAACAAAAAAACATTGATTGAAACACGAAATGAAAGACACATCATTATATGATATAAATGATAAATGAAGTTACACTAATTTAAGTGTATATCTGTTAACCGGGTTAACCGGGTTTTTATAGGAAAACTCCGGTTACTTAGAAGATGGCTCTGTGCTCATTTGGTAAATCATTTTCCTGGGCAAATCACTTGAAAGAAATTTATATATCTTTTGACATATTTGATACATGTTTTAGAAATGTTCAAAATCGCCCTTTTCTGATACCATTTAACTTGATCTGGAACGTATATATATATATAT
>MJUU01058703.1:175111-211220 GCA_002080025.1 Modiolus philippinarum | reverse complement strand
CCCCCCCTAAAAAATGGATGATCGTATTGTCGTTTTTCCTCGTCAAAAAAAAAGGAAATACCCTTGGTGCGTATATATTTACACGGCGGCCGGTTGATGTATACAAACTGCATACGTTACATGCATTGACAATATTTTTGCCACAATAAACCGTAAATGGAACAACTGAAACAGAACAAACTGCCTCTTTCAAAGACTTCATAAAATATTTTCCCGCCTTTGAAACGGGAAAGTGGAGAATAATTGTCAGGATTACGGGAAAGGATTTCAAACTTAAATAAATCGTTCTGAAATCCTAATAAAAACTGTCTAAATAAATCCAAAAATTTCTAAATCAAATCCATGTAAATTTCGGTAAACGGCTTTTCGACGAATTGATTTCTGATGATCGTACAAATAATGTCTTTTTATTTTGTATAAAAAGCATTGCACTGAAGAAATCCATATATATTGACTCAACAATGAAATAGACATGTTTCTATATGTATGGAATATGCACTGAAATATCGATCTCATGGACTTATCCTTTGGAATGAAACATAACTATAGATATACGTGCCCATTTATACAAAAAAGGATTTTCATTTTTTTGCTAAATTCCCATCTAAAACAGATAATTGATTGATGTACAGATAAACGTCTTTTATTCGATAGTGGATAGGTGAATGTCAATGAAATTGCATACGATTGGCGTTCGATTGATTGACAGATTACACACAGATCGTGCACAATGTTTGATTAGGCCGTATTATGAAACGCGCAGGTGTTTCGAATTTCGCTGTATCTCTTGGTAGATATGTCCCACTGACCGTGTGACGGGTGTTGTTAACAGAGCATGACATGCTCACCCTTCTGGAGAAACTGATGTCACTCTGTTTCATGAGAGTTCTGACTCTGAATGCATCGGTATAAAATTTTGCGTTTTTTATTTCTGTGCTTTGTAGCTTTCTATCGTCATTGGGATAAAGTGAAGAACATGAACACAATTCTGGTACTTCCAGAATTGTACAATTCTGGTAGAAATAAGTGCACCAGAATTGTTACCAGAATTTTCCAGAATTGATTTTTGCCCGTTTTACATGCGTTTGGGCGATACGGTATAATAAACGAGAGGCTTAAACGGGTAATCATGCGTTCATCCAATAGATGCTATTCACTACTATTATTTTTTCCAGTCGCTCATTTTTTTTAGAAATTTAAAGGACTTATGCAGTGTCAGTTGATTGTTAATCTAAGTTCTATATTGCAAATATTTTAATATTTTAAAAAGTAACAACACTGTTTAAAATATTAAAATATTTGCATTATAGAACAAAATAAGTAACAACACTAATTAAAATATTAAAATATTTGCAATACAGAACTTAGATTAACAATTTGAAGTAGAGAAATGATGTATTCTAGAAACAAATACGCCAATAGCTACGTGAAACAATTGTCTTATCAATATGAGACATAATTAACAAATAATGTAAAAGATTAAAACTAAGGTATGTGCTCAGAAACATCATTTTTAATGCTTAATTTTACCAAGTTTGTAAACGGTCGTCCTGGCTTATGTTTGAACTTATAAGCGTATATTGATGCATAATTAAGTACACCATTGCATGCTTTTTGTTTGTGTGATAAGTTTCAAGAATAACTGGTGCTTTCAATAAAATTCCATTCAAAGCAGTTCTGTGTACATTTTGAAAAGCAGGGTAAAGTCAATAGTCGCAATTTTTTACGTCAAAGGGACCACAATTTAACTCGACGACAGGCATTTTCTGACAGTTGAGATGTTGATGAATAATATTAAGCAATAAAATTCCATGGTGCTTTTGGGTAATTTAAAATCGTTAAATATTTTTTAAACATTCGCCGCTGTACTAAAATTTCTGTTATTATCCGTTCATATACGGTGAATACGTTTTGTAAGGTGAAAAAGTTTGAACATGTTCAAAACCTGCAACGAACATATTCCTTACAAAATGTCCAGTAAATGCAGATGTGCGTTTTGTTCTATTCTCGTGCGTTGTTTTTCCTGTATTTATTCGTTACTTGTTCGTTTTGAATACGTTCATGTAACGTACATGTAGATCAAACTGATGAAACGCACTTTTACCGGACGTTTAACTGATGAAACGCACTTTTACCGGACGTAACGATTAAATCGTTCGAATTTCTAGCTTATAGCAGAAACCTACCGGACGCGAATCGAATAGATCACAAAATATCGAGTTAACTGTTTATTTACTTCCTTAATGTGGCCATTTCGACAACTTATGTCTCATCAGTGCAGATAAAATTAAAAAAAAAATCCAATGAAGTATTTTGAAAATAGACGGGTAAAACATCCCTCGATATAATATTCAATAGCTTTGAAATTCTCAGGAAAATATGCTCATGCATTATTTTTTGGAACGAAACTCTTATTTAGATAGTTTTTGAATTAAGGCGAAAGTATAGCGAATATTCAAAAACAAAATGGTAATCAATTCTCTTCAAAATAAAAAATATATTCCATCTCCAATTAATATACTTCTCTCTGGAATGATATAATTTTCCAGTATGAATGTCATCAACAAAATGGTAATCAATTCTCTTCAAAATAAAAAAAATATATTCCATCTCCAATAAATATACTTCTCTCTGGAATGATATAATTTACCAGTATGAATATCATCAACAAAATAAAAAAGATATATTATAATCGGTGCGTATTATATAATTTTTATTACATAATTAGCGAAGATATGTTCCTTTTTGCATATGTAATATAGCCGGAAGTAAACAGTCCATATCATACACCCAGTCTGATATGGCCATATCAGACCGCCTAGTTCTGAAATATCCATATCAGACCCATGATATAGCTATTTCAGCCCGGGTGTGATTACAACATCTAATTGGAAGTATGTAATAAACAGATTAAGACATGGCCTTTTCCATATCAGCACGGTTATCATCCCTCGACCCATATCAGCCCGAGGCGCTCTCGGGATGATAACCTTGCTGATATGGAAAAGGTTATGTATTAATCTCTATATATTTTCAGGAAACTCGTGTTTTACATCATTTGTTTTGGTATACTTATTCGAGTATTTCAACGGGAAATGGAAATGCTTTAAAAAATAAAAATTATCTCAAATTCTAGATAAACAAGGTCTTTGGAAATTTATTTAAATTATAGTAGCTGTGCATCTACAGAAAAAAGACGATTTTCCCATCAGTCGGTTTTTCAAAATCTTGAAATTATAGAAACTACAAAAATCTACGATATTCTTAAAACACCTCTTTTTAAATAGAATATTTCTGTTTCCATGGCAACGGTTTTGTCCTTTCTTTATTATTATAAAATTTCAAACATATTCACTGTTCTTGTTAATGCCGGTTTTTATTATTTTTTTTACATTCTTGTCGTTTATCCAAACGTAACCAAAACCAAGAATTTGGAAATATTACATTTGTAAAAGAGTGAGATTGCCTTGATATTGTCACCAAGGAAATGGTCAGTACAGCTACAACTGCAAGTGCAAGTACTTCTTGTATCTTATCAGCCAAGATGATTGCCAGTAAATGCATTTGTAATATTATGTGGTAGGCTTTTTGTATTTTGTAATTATTTCACGGCAACATGTAGTGTACCAGTGTACAATTGTCTTTGATCTGAAACTGTGACCTTGCATGTCCAGTATACTCTGGATCACTTCATATTTTTATATAGCTATCAATAAAAATAATATTAGACATTTTCTTACATTGTTACTGTAACATAAGACAACACAACCTTCTAAATATGGCCAACAGAGAAGAATTTATTGCCAGGATGTAGCATGTATTTGTAGAGATTTACGGCCTCATGTGCATTTACTGAATATCCTTAAACAGTTTATTCAATGTCCCTTTTCTCATATAAACTGAATGTATACTTTCTATCTTTCATCGACAGGTTTCATATTATTTTATATTGATCACTGATATAAACATGAAATGTTCGGTTCTCACTAACTTTAACAAATACTATTATTGTTCACTTCTACAGCGGTTTTTTTCAAACTATGCGATTGTAGGGGCTCATTATAATAGATTAGCAAATCAACATTATATATGTTGCTGCAATTTAATTCGATCATAAGATACTTAAGTCTATTCACCTTCCATTGATAATGAGAATGTTTCAGTCGAAGTTTGATTTGAGCTGATTCAGTTTTTTGTCAAATGCATTCACAGAGAGATATGTTTAATTTGCATTATTTTGCCACTTCCAAAACTATAAGTTGTGGATTTTTTCCCTTTTAAGGCAGACTTCCATGGGAGAACTAATGAGTTGACATTTGTGGTAAGCATTTTCCATTTAAATAGAACAGGTTTTAAGCATAAGGTATTTATATCTGTCCACGAAAGATGTGGAAACAAAATATACAGCAATTACATATTCAGTAGACTGCAACATTGTCAAAAGGATGGAAACTGGCCGAACAAGTACATATACTTAAAATCTATTTCTATTGTGTCAGCATTTCGTTTCATTTGCTAATCTGTCGCTTTAAATTGTGATCAATCCATATTTTTCATTTGAATACTATTGTATGTATATATTACAACCAGTGTTATGAGTAAAACATATTGCTTTTTTTCACTACAAAAATTTGAATCTGCTCTACAAACTGCAAAAAAAATGTGTAATAAATCTTTATTTGACATTTATCTTAGCATCATTGGACTGGCATTCCACTTGGCATGGCAGTTGGCATTGGAGTTGATGGTGATAGATCAAATCTGTGTGCCAAACTCTGAAGACTGTATAAAATACAAAACAAATCATGAATTTCTGATAATTTATTATTAAGTCTTATATACACTTTCCTTGTATCCCTTTTCAGTTTATATAAACAGACCTATCAATCTTTTGAAATAGAATCTTGATTTAACAGTTTATAAATGAAAAGTAGAATCATTATTTCAACCGCAAATTTTCAAAATATGTCATTACCCATGTGGGGGATATTCTAACATTACTATACCTTTCGTTAGATGATAGCTTGCAAATGTTATTTACCTATGGCACACTAGAGTACATGCAAATTGTAACAAATGATCCGTTTTGATAAGGCTGCCGCATTGCTTTTCACATGCCACTTCTGTTTCGTCTGTTCCTAATGTATGTACCAATCCAGAAACCAGTGTTTTCAATTCTTCAGCTTGAAAAAGACTGTCTGCAAAAAATTTGGTAAACATTGGCAGTTGAAAATGAATATAAAGTTTTACTTGTACTCGAATGATATCAACCTCTTATGATATCCTCGTAATTAACTTTCAAACTTAAGTGCTTGTGAATACAATTCATTGTCATATGCTTGAGAAAAAAAATACAATGACTGAAAATTGTTGCCACAATTTGCTACAGAACTACAATTAAAAACACGAATGAGACAAAAGACAAACGTAAACAACAATAGAAACTCTGGACAGCAAGACTTGGTGCCGGCACTGGCAAAAGCCAGTTGTAGGGTTAAACTGAAACGTCCCCTTTTACGTCCCGTTTCCCTATAGTTGAATAAAGAAACGAATAAAACCCAATATAGGTAGACTACTAACTCAAAGACCATAATCTTGAAAGAGAAAAAATTTAATGACAATAACTAATTTTGAAAGATGGGTCAATTGTTGCTCGCCGCAACACTGCCGGCTAGTTCAAGGAGCCTAGTCTGCTGGTAAAACATTGTTGCACTACGGAAGAAAAATCAAACTCAAAATTTCCCGAAGGGTTTGGTTTCTTGTGAATAAATGATGTCTATGTAATTTGAAAACTAGGGATTGTCAATAGTACGGATATTGTCATTATACCTGCTGTCATCATTGAAAATTGAAATAAGTTTATCACTGATTTGTATGATTCCGTTTTGAAGTTTTTTCATAAAGTCTTGTTCAGAACATAACTGAAAAAGATCTGCACAATTTGTACCCACGGGAATACCTATGACCTGTTTCAAAATAGTGTTGTCAAAACGAACATAAATATTGTCCAGCAGAAAATTAAGTGCATTTATCATATCATTTATCATATCATCACATGTCCAGGATCTATGATTATTGTAGGTAAAATTAGAGAAGAATCCCTGCAGAACAGAAAATTTAAAAGACCATTTATATTTCAAAATTTTATTTACTTAATCAAATTATGTGGAAGGGTTGTACAAAGTGTGGAAAAAATCATTACTGTCAATGGATGAGACTAGTTGTTATTTTGATTGAAGTTTATCTAAAACTTCAATAGAATTTTTCACACTCCAAAAGTAATTAACACCAGAGTTTTGATAAGTTTATTCACAGCATTTAATAATCAACTCCTTTATACAAGTGCGTGAACAAGATGCCCGATTTGACAAAACTATAATAAGAAAATAAAAATATGAGTAGGAAGTTGTGTTGGCCGAGTCAAAATTTTTGTATTATGCACAATACTATAAAAAAGTGAAGCCACATTAGAACTATTTCACTAGACTATGTTGACCAAAATCTTTTGTAAGTTTGCTTGATCAGGTGTGAAATCTAAGATTGACGGTACTCACATGCAATACATAAGCTCGAACTTTTTTCAGTATTCTAAGTTTCATTCACAGAAATTATTTTGATTAACATGACTTGGAATAGATTTAACCCCATCCCACGAAATGCACAAACAATAATTGTAAATGAAGATTTGAATAAATAATATTAAAACACTAAAAGTGAGGTTTACGAAGAAAATTAGCACCCCTTTTCGTGCACGTAATAAATTTCTTTTAGAATGATGGTAAAATAATTTGAATTTTCACTTTAAATCATACTTGTTTCAAACTTTCAAACCTACAACTTTTGCATAAAAAAACGATACGATATTTTGTTGCGAAAAATGCCCCTTTTATTGATATAATTCATTCATATGGTCATCAGGTCGTCTTCGTGGTATATGTCGCTAAAAAGGTCTTCATCATTCAAATTACGCCAAAAATCGTAACCTTTAGTAACGAAGTCAGTATTTTAGTTGTCAAAAGAAATCCATTTTTGGCGAGCCCATATTATTACTACTTATACCGGTGAAATGAATTCGGTGACCCTATATAAAACTACACAATTTAAATGGAAATTTCATTGTTTCAAACATGTCATTTTGCGGACAAAATGTATGATACGTGATTTAAAGAAGATTATTGGTCTGTTTTTCTGTATGTTCTACATAGACACTTTGTAAAGACATATTAGTGGTGTTTTTTTTCAATCGAACGTTTTTTCAAACATTTAACAGCTCTATTGATGCTTGCATGTAAAATTTCATAGATATATTGAAACATTACCATTTACTAACCTACATGCTGTATTACTATAAGTAATTTAGAATCGAACCATCAGTCTAAATATAAAAAACCAACAACCTGACGTCAATGGCAACGTCGGAAAAACAAAGAAATTGGGACATAACTTGAGCACGGCACAGACAAGAAAACGAAGACAGACGTATATAAAAAAAATGAACAACACGGACTCAATAAAAAAAAACCATTGGTGAGTACGAATCTCTTGCTTCTTATAAGACACCCGCAGTGTTGTATATGTCAACTACGGTACTAAAGTCAAATCCGATAGAGATAAACAAACTTTAGTTGCAAAGAGTTGTCATCTGGGAAACAGATATCCCATAGCGGTCCACAAGATCGGGATGTCGACCGTAAAACTTCTATAGTGTTGACTTCAAGTTATGGGTAGCATGCCCTTGCTTAGTAGGTTGTTTGAATTTGAATTTGTAATTTTATTGAATACGTTGTTATATAGGTTTTTAAACGTCAACTCCTAGTTTCTTTCAACATATTATCTGTGATTTGAGTTTGTATATTTGCGGGTAGTCAACAGATATATATCTGTAAATAGATATGATCCGATCAAATCTTAAGATACCGTAACTTAATAAAGCTTCCACTCATCTATTGTATGCAAACCTTCAATCCTATTTCCATTGCCTGAGCAGACAAAGCAAGCAAATTTATGCTTAACATAGTCTTTGAAAATAGATGTAAAAAGTAAATATCAAACAAATTCAAAGCAAGTAATTAGAGATTGAGAAAGAAATCATCTTTTATCGTTATTGGTAAATATGAAGAGCCAATTTCGCCAATTAGAATTTCCAAATTCGTATTTTTTCATATGCATAATACAGAAATTAAAACAAAATCATTAAGCCCAGTCCATTGATTTAATTTATTTTCTCTGAATAATCCTAATTTCAAAGAATACTTATTCTTCCGTAAATTGTCGTTTCCGGTGTAAGACGACCGATTTGAGACGAGCTCACGTGCACTCGTCTCAACTCCGTCAGTGACCAATCAAAACTTTTAATTTTTATGTATCAAAGGTAGTATCAAGACGAAGAATCACAAAAGAAAGTGACATCACGATAGAAAGTTTGTTAAGGGGTGGGGACCTTGCATCTCCATAAAAGGTTTCTGGACATTGAAAATCATATTTCACTGAAAAATAGCTACATGTACTTACATTCGATCACAATAAAAGAAAAGAAAAAAAAATCAGTATATCTTTAACTCATGTAAGAAATTCTTCGTCTTGTTCTCTCGTTTCGCTGCGCTTCACTGACGAAATGACAAAATTTCTTACATGCATGAAAGATATACTGATCTATCTTAATGAGCTTGAAATTACAAAGACTACTGATATACCCACTTTTACCTCTGAATACGAGACTTTTGAATCGTGTTCATTCCGGTACGTATAAAAAACAATACATCAATACATTGAGAGGGAATCATTAATTAATGAACACTGTTGAGCTAAGGGTGAATTATATTTAATTGATTTGTAGAGCTTCAGGAAGACCAGAAACTCAACGATTTTTAAAAACTGATAGACAACAAATAACCAATATGATCTAAATGTAAAGCCGAATCAGCTAAAGACAGAGCTTTGCATGAGGGAGATACTCCTTAGTTTTCAAAAAAATTTACAAAAATTGAGATATTGTGAGGTTTCAAAAATAATCGGCTTTCGGATCAGCACCAAAGTACTGACTACTGGGCTGTTGAATACCCTCGGGACTAATAGTCCACTAGCAGTGGCACCGACCTAGTGTAAACAAATTACTTAACACCGAAATTGCTGTGAATTTACTTTCTGCATATGCGCATTTCGACAACTGATGTTTCTTCAGTGCAGAAAAAAAAATCTAAACGTTTGGAAGACCAGAATCTCAAAGATATCTAAGAATTGAAGGACAACAAATAACCAATATGATCTAAATGTAAAGCCAAAATCAGCTAAGGACAGAGTTTTGCCTGAGGGAGATACTCCTTAGTTTTCAATAAAATTTACAAAAATTGAGATATTGAATGGTTTAAAAAATAATCGGCATTCCGGTCAGCACCAAAGTACTGACTACTGGGCTGGTGAATACCCTCGGGGCTAACAGTCTACCAGCAGTGGCATCGACCCAATTGTAACAAATAACTAAATGCCGAAGTTACTGTGAATTTACTTTCTGCATATGCGCATTTCGACAACTGATGTCTCTTCAGTGCAGATAAAATCTAAACGTTTGGAAGACAAGAAACTCAAAGATAATTGACCCGTTACAGTCCAGCATGTAATTAAACAATGATTTTTTTAATAGAGCAAAAACGCTGTCCATAAAAATACTAAGTCACGGCTTTGTCCAAACTTCGTTTCTTCATCCCTCCAAAAAACTACGGCCGTTTCCATACATCATTGAAAGATATAAGTTGTCTGTGTCCCAAGTGAAAACGGACATTTTCAGCTAGATTTCACATTTTCCCGGATTTGACATTTTGACTAATGAAATAAAAGGGACAACAGGAAACAGCTACAATTGCTAAAATTATAATTACATGCCACAATCTGCTAGGGAACTACACAGGAAAGACACAAATAAGACAAAAGACAAACGTAAACAACGATAAGAGCCTTGGTACCGGCACTAGCAAAAGCCAGCGGTAGGGTTAAACCGGTTTATGGGTACCCAAACCTCCCCCTTATCTGTCCCGTTTCCTTATAGTATAGTAAACATACGAATAAAACCCAATACAGGTAGACTACTAACTCCATGACCACAATCTTGAAAGGCGATAATATGACAAAACGTAATTTTGAAAGATGGGTCAAGGGGTGCTCGCCGCTAATCTGCCGGCTAGCTAAAGGAGCCTAGTCTGCTGGTAGAACACTGTCGCACTACAGAAGAAAAATCAGACTTTATAAGCCCTTTATTGACTCACTGATGGTGTAACAGGTGCCATCAACTGAGCAGGACATGCTTACCCTTCTAGAGCACCTGATGCCATTCCCGGTTGTCTGTTGTTTCATCTCCTTGTTTTGTTGTTGTTCTTCTGTGTTCCGTTTTGCTTTGTCTTTGATTTTCTTTTAATTATAACATGATTTTTTCCTTTCTGAAATCTACTGCCGTTTTTTTTAATATTGACTTGTACGTACCTATGAGCATTCTTTTGTGGTCATTGGTCATAACCAAAGGTAACAAAATGAGAACAACCAATACGAATTTCATGATGGAGTCTAAAATTAGAATACAATATCAACATTGCAATCGTTAGCATAAAACATTAATATATATATATATATATATTCAAAAAACGGTTGACTGTTTTGCTTCACAAAATCAGCCTTGAAGTTTTTCTCCTTAATTAATAGAACAGCTTCTTCATGTTGTGCTTTAACAATACATATATACTATAAGCAATTTGTTTGCGAGTATGGAATTCTCTGCTTGTATTGCATCGAGTGCAAGAGCACGAGATGTAATGCTAGCTGAGAAATCAATCGGAACAAAACAAATTACAAATAGTGTTTTTTATTGCCAATTCTGTTATTGATATATACCAAATATATCTTTCTTTTTCTACTGAAAAAAAATTTTTGGGGTTAAATATAGCGCTTTCTTTCTTGCGATTAATTTTCTTTCACAAACGTCACGCGACGTTATATTAATACGTTCCATAGATATAGACGATATGTTCACATCAGTGCAGTGAAGTCATAAAATAATTATCATTGCTCAGGAACAATAGATGATTTGCCAGTTACTAAAGTTCTTGTCAGTTCTAGTCCAATTTTGTGTTTTTTGGGCAAACCTTCAAAGGGAAGTTACTCCTACACCGGACAAACAAACATAAAACGTGCACATTTGTTTTTAAGTACGGTCTTCGTGCTTAGTCAGACTGGATAAAGTAATTCCCTACACAATATTCATGATATTCTGCAGTAAGTTAGCATATTTTGGAATTCATAATACTTTCTTAGTCACTGAGAAGGCAGTTCAAGTTAGTACAATTGTTAATTTTTATTACTTGAAACAAGTACATTGTAGCACTTGACAGCATGGTAAGCGCTATTTGGAATTGGGTTTTGAATTATGTTGCTGACAAAACGTCGGCTAAAGGTTAAACTTTCATAACTTATGATTAAAAATGATTTATTTTTTGGTTGGTTTTCACAAGCAGGGAACCATTCTGTCCCCTTGAGATTTTTCAAAAAGTTACCTCCCTTTTGGGTTTTGCTAAATTCATTCTGTTGATTGCAGAACTGGCAAATGGTCTATTGAAAATCAAGCAAATTAGCGATAAAGGTCGATATATTTTTACAGTTTATTGCAATATTTTCGTGCCAAATACAGATAAAAGTATAAGATCTAGTCGGTATTTATATACCTCGCAATAAGTTAAGCAATTTTCCATAAATAGCAATGTCACCGGAAATTAACCGAATTGAAAGCTTTTGGTATCATTGGTCTGGAAGTTAATGGCAGGTCCCCTCCTTTCCAAAATATCAAGGAATTACGTTTGCAATCGTACCCAAGTGGCGAAATATACCCCAAGTAAAACTCGTCGTCTAGTCAACAGTATATGAATGGCGGGGTAAATAACCTTTACCAGATACGAGTTGGTAATACAACATGCTAACAAATGTACCCAAAAGTAGCATATTTGCTATATAAACGATCAGGTAATTTCATTCAGAGACATTAAGTTGATTGAATTCAAGTCTAAAAGCAACATTTTTTTTTCACTAATAAGAGTTATGTTTACACTCTTTTTTCTGATTTCGTTTTAAGCATTGCTTATGATACTTCGTGGTTGAACGGCTGGTAACAAATTGCTTTTACTCATGGTGTACCATTATTGTTCAATAAATCGCCAAATCTATGTATAATTTATAGACATTTTAAATCAAAATCGATTTTTCAAAACATTTAGATATCCAAAAACCGAAATATGGGTATAAGCTGATAGAAACAACTATCCATACAATCTAAATAGCCAAAATCAGCTTAAGACAAAGCTGTGCATGAGGGAGATACTCCTTAGTTTAATACTACACATACTTCAGCTTCGTACCTAGATCTTTTATTTTATATTGACGAAGATAGACGTTTGAAATCTAAGCTATATGACAAGCGTAATGATTTAAATTTCCCAATTGTGAACTTTCCCTTTCTTAGCAGCAATATAACTACCTCTCCAGCCTATGGAGTGTACATTTCTCGGTTGATTAGTTACTGTCGAGCGTGTACTTTGTACAGTGATTTTTTGATCAGAGCAAAAACACTGTCCCAAAAGCTGCTTAGTCAGGGATTTGTTCAACCTATGTAAATTTCATCCCTCAAGAAATTCTATGGCCGTCACCATAACATCATTGAAAGATATGACGTGTCAGTATCCAAAATGAAAGTGGACAATTTCAGTTAGATTCACGTCTTCCCGGATTTGACTACCGACTTTGACATTTTCCCGGATTGAATCACTCACAGTGTGACGGGTGCTGCTAACAGAGCAGGACATGCTTACCCTTCCGGAGCACCTGATGTCACTCTCAGTTTTACTGGAGTTCACACTGTGAGTGCCTTTGTTTTGAATGTTTTAATTTCTGTTTCTGTGCTTTGTACCTGTCTAACGTCATTGTTTTTTTTTGTGTCTAAAGTCATTGTTTTCTGTGTTCTCGTTTTGGCCGTGTCTTTGGACTTCAATTTTTGTAAATTTCACTCCTTTGTTCCTTCGGTATTCTACTGCCGTTGTTTAATGTTTTTTTTTTAATTTAGATATTGCAAGTTTCCAAATAAAATCAGTTTTCGGACCAGCACCGAAGTACTGGGTTGGGGCACACACATGTGTACTTACAGTCCATCATCAGAGGCTTCTACTCATTGGTACTAAATAACAAAATACCGATCGTAAATTTCGGTGAATTTAGATTCTGCATTCGAAATATTTGGAAATCCATTAGCCTGAATACGTGTAAAAGCAGAAAGAGAACAAACTATCATTGTGATCTAAATCAAAAGCCAAATTTAACCAAGGTTAGGGCTATGCAAGAGGGAAATTCTCCTTAGTTTTAAACAAAAATATTATTCAATTTAAATACTGCAAGCTTCCAAATAAAATTGGCTTTCGTACCTGCACCGAATTACTGCCTAATGATTTGAAGAATACCCTCGGGGACTAATATTCAACCGGCCCAGTGGTAATGAATAACAAAATATGGAAGTTACTAAGAATTTCACTTCTACATATGGCCATTTTGACAACTTATGTCACTTCAGTACAGATAAATCAAAACGTTTGGAAATCCATTTACCGGCTTATAGAGAATAGACTATCAATATGGTTTGATTAGAAAAGCCAAAATCATGGGAAGGCTGACATATACAAGAGAAAGATACTCCTTACCTTTAAAAAAATTCTTCCATTGAGATATAAGTTTCCAAATAAAATAGGATTTCGGACAAGCACCGACGAACTGGCTACTAGGATGGAGAATACCCTTTGGGAATACGATATCGGCCACGATATCGGCCCAGTGGTAATAAATAATAAAAGATCGAAGATGCTGTAAATTTAGCTTCTGCTTCTACATATATCTATTTCGACCACCTATGCCTCTTCGGTGCTGATTAATCAAAATATTTGGAAATCCATAAACAAAAATATGTGTAAAAGCTGATAGAAAACAAATTTCTTTCAATATGGTCTCAAATCAGCCGAGAACAGCCCTATTCAAGACGAGAGGAAGATACTCCTTAGTTTAAACAAAATTTTCCTCAATACAGATATTGCAAGTTTCCAATTGATATTGGTTTTCGGGCCAGTACCGAAGTACTGGCTACTGGGTTTATGAATACCCTTGGGGACAAGCATTTTGTCGACAGTGACATCAGACAAGTGGTAAAATAACAAATGCCTATTTAAACACATAAAGATTTAGCAAACCCAATCTAAATCTTGAATTTGGTACATGCTATGTTTTTACTAATTGACAGAATGTGGCATCATTATATAATTGCAACGTAGAGACAGACCCTATCCTTGTTGGAATTATGTGGCTCCTCAAAATAAATGAACAAATTTTAGAAGCCATGGAAAAATGAATATTTAATATATCTCAAATATAACAATGTTTAAAAGAATATTTGGTTTCCTAATTTTTTTCTGGATTTCTTGCTTGCAGATATTGAGATTTTACTGGGAAAAGAGATTTATTTGTCAATATGGACAAATGCTAGAACACTTTTAAAGGCTGAATCCGAGGGTAGGACATAGTCTATGGTCGTTAACATTGGCAAAATAAGAAATATTTTAGCCACATGAACCCTTTTTTGTATTTGTTACATTTCAAATGTCGAGACAGGGGAACTTTCATATTAAAGTAACAGTTACGGTTTCTGTTGAATGTGAAAGAAAACAAAAGTAAAGCAATTTGCTTTTTTAGTATGAGCTTGTTCTGAAATTGAATTGTCTTTAGTAACAAAATACTATTTTTAACCATATCTTACAGTTAGGAACACAACAGATTAAATTTTCTCATTTTGGCTTTTTTATTTAGATCCTTTTGGTCATTTGTTCTCTATCAGCTTTTTCAAGGTTTCGGTTAATGGACTTCAAAATGTTTATGGTTTGATCTGCACTGATGAGACATAAGTTGTCGAAATGCGCGTATGCAGAAGATTTACTAAAAGTAACCTCGGTATTTTGTTATTTTATGCACTTATCTTTCTCAGGTAAATTTTTTTTTGAGAAACAGAAATTGGGAATTCAAAAATGTTCCATTCTTTCAAACTTTTAACATGTGAGTAACAGTGTACATATTTCAATATGTTCAAGAAAGTATTTTGAGGGATATTTGCTTTTGAATTCTAGATACAAAGCAATGCAAATGATTTTATGTGTGCTTGAAAACTTGTGACCTCATTTTGTAAATTTTATGGTTGTTACTGTTTAAGGAATAACCAAGGTCATTTATATGACTTTGTTGTGAAGTTGGCATTTTGTAGTTATTGGAATTAAAAACAAAGCGATAGATTATTTTTTTGTGATTTAAAGGCAATTCATTTTTAGCAAAAAAAATAAAACAAACAAACAAAAAACAAAAACAAAAACAAAAATTAAAAACCAAAAGAATAACAATGAATAAATAAATAAAAAAGAAAGAAAAGAATTAATAGGATACAAAATTCTATTTTCCGGAAGAACCTTCCGAAAATGGTAAAATTTGACCTTTTTGATATAGTCAATAAAGGGTGAAAATATGATTTTCATCTCTTAAGAGATACAACAAAATTTGAAACGCACGCGCGTTTCATAAAACGGCCTAAACGATCAATGTGCACAATCTCTGTGTTATATGTCAACCAACTGTACGTCAATCAAATGCAATTCAATTGATATTCAGCTATCGAATAAAGAGGGCGTTCCGTACATCAATCAATTATCTGTCGAATTCATTGATCTTCAAATATGTTTATTTTTTTGTTGGGTTATTAAGATTTCTTTTGTGTAATGCTTAAAAAATAAAAACACATTATTTGTGTAATGATCAGAAAGTAATTAGTCGAAAAACCATTATCGCAAGTATGATAATATATGTTTTATTCTTGAAACAGTTTTATTCTTGAAACATTTTATTAGGGTTTAGAACGATTTATGTTCATTAGAAATACTGTACCAAAATTCTGACAATCATTCACCACTTTCCCGTTTCAAGGGCGGAAAATATTTATGAAGACTTTTAAAGAGGTCGTTTTTTCCACTATTCATGGGCAAAACTTTTCATATATATACTTTCCCGTCTTCCCATAAACTTTTTTGTCACGATCCCGTTTTCCGTTTGCCTAAAAACGAAGATCCTACTTCCCGCAAATACCGCATTGAGACCCACTTAACAACCAATTCTGGTTATACGCCTTTTCAGGCTTCTGATGGCGGTATATAATGGCAAACCTTTTCTACTGCATATAAAGTATGCAAATTTGTATACATCACCCGAGTGCTGTGTAGATATATTTATTCAAATTCATGCACCACGGTCATTTATTCTTGCAGATGAAGAACGCGAATACGATCACCCTTTGCACGTCGCAGACAGGTATATAATGTATATAATTTGTGCAAGTATTTTGTTTTTTTTTCTTTCTTTTTTTTTCTTTGTATAGTTTTGTTTTTTGTTTTTTTTTGTATTTGTGTTGTTTTTTTTGTTTTTGCTTTGTTTTGTTTTGTTTTTTTTTTTTGTTTTGTTTTGTTTTGTTTTTTGCTTATTTACGCCCACATCTTATATTATTTCTGTCATTCTGCATATAGAAAAAAAGTAAGTAATAGACATTCACGTATACACTATAAAACGAAAAGGATGTGCGCAGCAATGTGCTGTTACATTTGGATCCAGATTTCGGAAATCGAGGGTTCCGATGAGGTGCAAGAAAAAGGATTCCAGTTGATGTTTTGACCAGTTTTGTAAATTTTTCCCGAATTCTACGCGAAGAAAAAAATCCAGAAAAATGTGGTTCCAACTTTTGGAACCTCCTCTGGATCTGCCAATGTACCAAATTACTGATATAATAAGAATCAATTACTAGATTTGCAATTGCAAGCAATAGCGGATGTCACCTCAGACTCCCCATTCCATGATTCCACCTTATTCGCAGCCTCAAAAACTACCTAAAAATCAATTTTCGTTGAAATCGGACAATGTTGAAATTTTGACGTATTTCGGCGGCCATCTTGAAAATTGCGGCTATTTTCAAAATTTTGACGCATTGTGAATAACTTCAGATAGTGTTTCAACTTTGTGCAAAGTTTGAAATCAATTGGTCCAAAAAATATAAAAATAATCGCTTGGACAAGAATTATTGGAAGAAGAAAAATAACGACAAGATTTGCAATTGCAAGCAATAGACTATGTCACCCCAGACTCCACATTCGATGATTCAACCATATTCGCAGCCTCAAAATCTTCTTTGAAATCAATTTTCATTGAAATCTTGCAATGTTGAAATTTTGAAATATTAAATATCTGAAGACAACGTGAATAACATTCATATCGAGTAGACCGAATTATGCCGCCTGTGTACTTTTTAAATGCCCTGCGTAGATTATATTAGAATTTTGAACTAAAGGAAAATACATTTTTCTGTTCCAAAGTGCAATGAGGAGATTTTCGTATGAATAGTAAAATAGTGAAAATTATAAACGAAGAACTTTTAACATGGATATTTTTATTCGGAGAAGTAAACTTTTAAATTTTCCACGTATATACAATGTGATATGTGAAGTGCATGCCAAATAAGATGTTTTTGAAGGAATCAACAGAAACAGGTATTTTGTCTGGATTGATTTTTCTGTGTCTACTGTCATGATCCATAGTGCATATTTCGTAAGTCTTTTGTTCTGTTTTGTTGTGTTTTTATTTTTATTGTTTTTTTATTTGTTTTGTTTTTGTTTTTGTTTTTGTTTTTGGTTTTTTTTTCTTTTTTGCAAAACTCCAAATGTTTGCACTACAAGTAAAATTCAGGACCACCTGCATACAAGGTGTTATTATATTTTTTTTACTCAAACCTGAATTCCGGGACCTGGATACAATCATGTCATAATTTTGGGTACTCTTCTTAATTTGTATTAATTTACGTANAAAAAAAAATACACGGAAATAACACTCAAAAAAACCCCCCAAAAAACACCAAAACAAATTAACAAATTAAGTAAAACAACAGAAGATAAAAAAACAAGCAAACAAACCGAATACTAATTAAAAAAAAAAAAAAAAAAAAAAAAAAAAAAAACAAAAGCAAAAACAAAAAACACCGACGTTTGAAGTATATTAGCCGATTTAAGGAGTCAATGTGTTGGATGTATTTTGGTTTACTTGGACGCTTGTGGATTACTTTTTATGAAAGTTTGTTCATTATTTAAAGAAATTCAGATACAAAAATATAGTAAATATTGAAATTCCATCGGGCAAATTAAAAGTAAATAAATAAATTGAACTGAATTGTCAGATTTTTTTCACATTGTATCGATGACCGTATGCCTTCCAAAAACTAACAATTATAATCCCTTCATTTTTAGTGTGGGAAAACATTTCTGATATATGTAATGTTTCTACAAATTTCTCAATGTTCTACGGATTATGTGAATCGAGTACGACGGATATGTTTTTAACTCTTCAAACAATAAACAGAATGTATTTACTGTGACAGGCCTAAGATAATCCAAATGATCGTTTTAGAATAAATTCTTAATTACTTTATGTGAACCATTTTTATTTTGTAAAAACGAAAATGCTTATAGGTGATGAAGGAAAGGGTATAGAGTAAATGCAAATGATACAAAGTCATGTTTAACCAAGCAAAGGAACAAAACATTTTATATGAATACAGTGTACATGTAACTCCATTTATCCATTCGTTTGCTTTTGTATTTATATTTTGTATACAGTTTATATTTCTCTGTACCATGTTCGTTTGGTTTTCGAGAATAAAGATATATACATTTAGAAAAAAAAGCTTTTTTCTGGTTCTTCATCTTGAATATATAGCCATATATAAGTTCTTATACACGTAGATCATTTTTTTTTCCTACTGACAATATCCGATTTCTAAAATATGCAAAGATTCTTATCATATAATCTGAATAAAATGTTTGTATTCGATTAACGTACAGATATCCCACCCTGTTTAATCGATAGGACGGGTATGTTGCATATGGCTGATTCACAGATAATACCTATTTCGTGCACATTGTTTGTATAGGCCCCTTAAAGAAACGCGCATGTGTTTTGAAATGTGCTGTATTTTTGTTAAAATGTTGTTTAAAGTGTGTTGAAGGAATTAATGTGGATATATTTAATCAAAAGGTAGCGATCAAAGATATATTTTAGAATAAGAAATCATGCAAATATGATTTTCCCATATTATCACTATAGAATTACTTCCCCTTAATATGATTTTATGCAATATTTTACAAACTCGCAGCATGGATAGTACTTACGTTTTTTTATACATTATCTGTTTACTTGTCTAAATCATTTTTAACTTTTTAAACTTTAATGGTAAATTAAAATATTCGACAGATGCGCAAGATGAATGCTCAGTTTTAGACAACGGAATCACCTCAATGACTTTTGCACTGTATAATAGAAGGCATTTTACATTGTATTTGTGATTCTGTGGTGAAGTAGAGATATCCTTTTGGGACTATCAATTTCAATTTTAATGGCTACAGAATATTCATTGATCTAAAATATAAGACATTTCACTTATTTTATTTTTTTAGTGTTGAAATAAAAACAAAATGACGATAAGTGGTAAAAAATGTTCAAAATATCTGTAAACAAAGCCATGGTCATTAAGTTTGTGAGCATGCGATCAAATGACATTCATTTATCACTACTGGCTAAAGCCAGAAAAAAAATTGTCACACTTGTTCATCTCTTTTCTATGCAAGTGTAAGGTAAGACTTGTATTTAATGATCCAACTTGACTATAAACAGTCAAATACGGTAATAATTTTCATTTCAACCATTGTAACAGTCATGAAAGGATGGGTTGCAATAAGGCCGTTTTCCGGCCCACCCGGAATTTCGATATAATATGTTTCAATGTAACCTACTATATATGTAGTTTAAGATTGTACAATAAAATATCAAAACGCGCATGTGCAAGTCAAGTGATCACGTGATTTTACTAGCACGAACGTCAAAAGAAGAGATAGAGTAAGAAAAGAATAACGATTGGCACATTGCTAAAACAACAATGAACCCTTTTTGATATTAAAATAATATGCAAATGGTGCTATTCTATCCATGATATAATGCTTATGTCAATCAATTTCTTTTTTAAAATGAGAAAATACAGTTTAATACAGATAGCCATTTGTTATAACACAAAAACTTCATTTTTCGAGGTAAATGGAGTACCATACCATTAGATTTTCTGATATTTTCTAGATATTAATATTAATTTGTGCTTTTCCGACATATTTTCATATACTCCTACATATATTTCTATATTTTAAACAAAATATCATGTTAGTTGACATATATAAAACGATTTTGTCGATTTTAAACGCTTGATTGGTATAAGTATCAGTTTTACTTTCAAGGTATGTTTTTGATTTTCGAAAATTTTGCCTTGAATTCAAACACTGAGACATGTATTATTGAATGTGAATAATTTGCGCTTTATTTGGTGTAATTAAAGATGATGTTGGTTAAATATTCAGAGGTTTTACTATGAATTATACCAATGAAGTATATAAAACTAAAGATGCATGTTTGTGTTATATTTAAATGGGGCAGGCGATTGCTAAATTCATATATTACACATCATTTCTGTCCAAGTGTCACCTCTATTTGAAAGTTATATGGGCTCATGTAACATATCGAGAGGGAAACCCTTTTGTAAGAAGACAAATTCTGCTTAACAGACAGTTACAAAATCGAAAATGTCATATATAAAGGTACCATTGGAAATAAACAAGCTTGAAAATACATAGAACTTGGGCAATAGATGACCAAATTTCTTCGGAATATTTTTTTTACATATGTACAGATGATGATGTACGGCAATTGATTATTCCACGGCTCATATATATTGTTTCAAATACACAAAACACATTTTTATATCGGGAATAAACAAACAATGAAAATTTCACAAAATAAATATTGTCTACTTATCAAACCAGGTCTTGTTCAGCTTATTTGGCAAATTGCCAGGTCAGAAAAAAGCCGAAGCAAGGTATAGAATAATAGCAGAACCACATTTAATGAGAATTTTGATGTGTATAAAGCTATAATTTGCATATATAAATTCATCAAACTTTGATAATTAAGGCAAATAACAGAACAGAATATCATAAATCCACTGAATTTTCACTTAAAAATGCAATTTTTTCAATATTTTTATATGACTTGCACGCAGAACCAGCTTGGCATTGTGCATGCTTATTTCTTATTTAATAAGTAATCTCTTGTGAAATTATTAGCTTGGTTCCAAATGCATGGCAGGGTCAAAATGCAGTTTTGATATACCCCATGTTGACTATTTTTCCATAGGCTTAATGTTAATTGACATCGAGAAGGGTATTAGAAATGAGCTAATTTCAGTGGAATGAAGCAATGTTTTGAAAAAAAATACACATATGGTTAAAAACTACAAGTGTTCCAGTGTTGAAAGGTATTAAATAGATTATGCTTTTATCAAATTTATTTTTTAGCAAATCAGTGGGCCGATTTAAGGCCTTAATGCAACCCATCCTTTGTATTGTTCGTGCTAAAAATCTTATTATAGGTTGCCCTTCTTTTGATATTAATATAAAATATTATGATCATAATAAGTAGAAAGACATTAATATTTCAGCCAAAAAAAGTCATCTTACGGAAACCAAAGTGAGATAAATGGAAGGGAGAACATATGCCCCGAACATTACAGCCAGAGTATAAAATTACATCGGCATCGGAAACTAAAACAATGCCCAGCGAAAAGCGGATTTTTTTTAACTAAAAATCCTTCACTGCAGATTAACTTATGGAAAACATCATTTACGGTACAAACCTGAAATGAGTTGTAAAACATCTCACAATACAATATTGGTATATCTTTCTCTTCATTTAGTGACGGGTTGTACAGGAAGGAGAATACTATATACAGTACACCAAATAACGGTATCAGCACCACTATAAACTTTGATAGCTTTCTGTAAAAAATGATTAATCAACCATTTGAACATTATCAATCAATAAGAACAATAACTGAAAATGCCAGTCCTCCAACCACCTGACTTAAACTTGCATCTACTTTGTTTTCAATTTAATTATGGTCTTATTTATTGTATGTTATGTAAATCAATTGTGCACCATCTTTACTAATATTTTACGAAAGGATATGGAGTAAATGAATATGAGACCATAACACATATGTTAACTCTAACTGCAACAATTTTTCTAAGCTGTATGGCCATTTCGGAAATTAATTCCTCATCAATAGTCAATCTTTGTATTATATTATTTGTATCATTTTTATTGGTTTTTGATTTTATACAATTATGGAACTTCTAAGAAATCAATATGGGGTTTAATGGAGCAATAAATTAATATTGAACGAGGGTCTACCCAAGTTCAATATTATCGTTTGCGCTCTGTTATCGCATATTGATCGAGTATAGTGCCATAAATATATATTTTTTTATATGATTTAAGCAAATGATGACATCCAAAGGGATGTGGTATATCTAATGCAGGTGTTGAAGGGGCAAGGTCAAGCAACACAACTGTGTGATATTATTTATCATGATCAACTGTACAATATCACATATTATGGAGCAGGTAAAGTTCTTTACTTTATACACAGTATAAATATAATAATGTTTATCGTCTATGGTACTAAAGGGAGTAAGCTATATGCATATTTCTTGTCAGCTTTCCGTGAGTCGTGCATATACAAATGAGAACATCAGACATTATATTAAGTTGAATATTAAGTAGAAACAAGTTAGGCTTGTGTTTCTTTTAATTCCTTTCGGATCCCATTAATTAATTGATTTTGTAACAATATGTTTATGTTTTATAACAATTGGAATCTATCAATCAATAACACACATATATATATACATATGTACATATGTACATATGTATATACACTATCAGAACTTCCTAAAATTATTTGAAAATTTATACATTTTTATTTATAGATATTCTAGTTTTAACATGTTAAGTATCGCAATTCAACAATTTAAAAAGACGAATAGGGGCGATATTTCTGTATGGATTATTCTGTAGAGCAAATAAAATAGTTAATATTATAACACATCAGTGAAAGAGCAAGGAAGGACGATGCTAGATTCCCATTAAGGTAAGATTACAACAATATCAAACCAACCATACTTAATCCGAAACCAGAAATAATGGGGTGTCTGATGCTGTCTTTTATTTGCACTGGTGTTTATTTCTCTGTCTCTTACATAATGTGACCTATGCTGTCTGCTCCAAAGTTATTTGTAGAAATAGGTCTTTTTTAATAGAACGGAAATATTAATCATCACGTATTTCTTTTTTCATTGTCTATCGTCTTTGCTTGGCTGTAATTAATACTTTCTGACTGATGTTGGCCACTTCTTCTTCTTTCCTCGTGTATTTTTACCCTTTTGTATTCTCAAATACAAAAGCAAACGAGTAATTTATAGAAATGTCGGAGTTTTATTATGGATTTCGTGTTTCTTTATCTATGGATATGATGACCAATTTTATTTTTATATAACATGTTTCGTATTTATCAAACTGAAATTTGAAATTAGCAGTGAAATACGGCAAATGCTTTAATTTTGTTCGATATCCATTCGAAAGTTTAGATATTCAGGAAAAAGTCAGGTGGTAAAAGATTAACAAAATGAATAATTAAAACTGGAACAGGAACTGAAAAAGAGTTAATTATGTGGACATTGTCTCAAGTCATGCTATGCAATAAACTGTTTTAGAAAAGACTGTTTCTTTCATTTACCATCCATTAACATCGGAACATTTTATATTGAAATTTAGAACCAAACCGTCAATCCAAAACGAATAATCCAAAGACAGCATCGGAAACAACAAGGAAACAGAGACACGGCATGAGTACGACAGAGAATAGAAAAAATAAAGGCACACACACAAAGTAGAACAACACGGACTCAATAAAAAAAACAGGGGAGAGATCAGGTGCATTGGTAGAACAGACATCTCCTGCTTCTTATAAGATACCTGCCGTGTTGAACATGTAAATCCGGAAAAGGAAACAACAATTAAGATTTATTTTGATTCATTAAGAAATAAGCTTACCTTATTTTTCTACTTCCTGTTACACGTTTGTTTGTGTGAACTCTTTTGCATAAAACACGTACCAGATCAACAAAGAAAATAAAGTTTATCTGCAAATCACAAAGTAACATTAAAATTGCTGTACAATGCATTTGTACATGGAATTAAAAAAAGTATCAAAAGAAACAACTAAAACCAATACAAAGTTTCTTCCGTATGAATTCAATCGTTCTCATTTGTTATGACAAAATCTCGGAAGTACGTCATATATTAACAGTAACTTCAATATTTTGATATTTATTACCACTGGGCCGATGCCTCTGCTGGTGGACTGTTAGTCCCCGAGGGTATTCACTAACCCAGTGGTCAGTACTTCGGTGCTGACCCGAGAACCGACCTAATTGAAACTTGCAATATCTAAATTTTACAAAATTTTGTTTAAAACTAAGGAGTATCTCCCTCATGCATAACTCTGTCCTTAGCTGAATTTTGGTCTTCTATTTAGATCCTTTTGGTTATTTGTTTTCTATCAGTTTTTACACGTCCTTCCATTAATGGACTTCCGAATATTTTGATTGTATCTGCACTGATCATACATAAGTTGTCGAAATGCGCATATGTAGAAAATAAATTAACAGTTACTTCGGTATTTTGATATATATTAAGTAATGAATTATTCAGAAAAAAAAACTTTAGTGCATGTTCCCATTCTTATACGAAAAAGGATACAAGATGAATACGTTTTGCAACACACTTTGCATATTTGCGATATTTATTCTTATTAATTAAATTAGCTTACGTTGTCATATACTTGTTCGTATTCAAAACAGAATTATACAGCGTGAAAACCTGCTCTTCGAGATTTCATTTTAGTCGGTAGAGATCCGACAGCAACTGCAACCAGCAGATTTCTTTTATTGATAGAAATTATGTCTCTGATAGGTTTCCATTGCTAGATTCTACTGTGCCACATGTTAAAGAAATTTTTCTCAGTACTGAATTTTTACTATACTTATTTTGATTTGTTTGTGTGTGTTGTTTCGGATCGTCAAGTTTGTAATACATCGGGCAACTGTTTCGCGGTGTTTTGATATTTTTATTGCATTAAAAATCCTTTTCATATATTAAAGCCAGGATTCAGTATGTTTCAGGCATAGTCCTTTACAGGTGAGCCATGTTTAAGATAACAAATTACCAAAGTTACTGTTAATTTATTTTCTGCATATGTGCATTTCAACAACTTATGTCTCATCAGTGCAATTCAAAACCAATACATCTGGAAGTCCATTAACCGAAAATACTTTAATGCAGTTTCGAATTCGTAAATCACTACGTTTTATCTTTTGATCTCAGAAAACCTAAAAAAATACTCATAAAACCATATCGATCGTCGTAAAGAGGGGAGCAAAACATATTGAAAAACACAAGGAGAAAAAAATGGTAGATAGTGCAACTGAGCAAGAAAAGTTCACAAAAGTACAACCATGTAACTTTTCTGAATTATATTTTCTATCTATTCTGTCTTTAAATGAATCGTGAGCAATCAAAACCCATTTGGAGCTATTCATTGCTATTTGTCAACAATAATTTTCAATTATAACAACAAAAAAACTCATTTATACACCAATTTTATCTTATTCGTATCTCTTTGTATTTAGACTGATGCAAATATTAAGAAAACATACACATAGAATAAAAAGATAACAGAAAACGTCTAAAATGGCCGAAAAACATAGTCGCATGCCACAAGAACAGAATAATACCTGGAGTACATTTAGTACCTAGGTACATATGTACCTGGACAACATATCCCTGTCTCACTATGTTAATAGAATACCAAGCAAGCTAAATTTGTTATATGTCTTTGGATATATTAAACAACAGCAGGAAGATAAAAGAGTAATAGAGAACATAGAGGAACAGAAGTATAAAAATAACTTTCAATACACAAACAAGTTGCATAATAAACAGTAAATTTCGTTATTCTGTGCACGTGTCTCAAGGAGTAACCTCTCGTCATCAGCTTTAGAATCAAATAAAATGGAAAGCCACAATCTAAGAGTAATCGAAAAAGAAGTACTCAATACAAAACTTATCGAAATAGGAGACCAAATCCAGTTCTAAAAGCATCCATCTAGTGACACACATGGCGTGATCCCTTAGTATTTTCAAGTGATTAGCATTTTGATAAATATAGAAAATTTAAAAACAAAACACTAGGTAAAGAGTTCATGTGAGATAAGCCTGACTATTGGGCTTGTAGACACTCTCGAGGACATCTGGTCCACCAGCAGTGGCATCGGCCCAGCGCTTTCAAAATACAAAAATAACAAAATTGCATAATAACAGTAAATGTAAATAACTCTCATTATTTAGACCCAACTCATACGTTATATCGTATCTAAAATACTTACTATGTTAATTGCCAGAATTGGACCTGTATATATCCACTGGTAGTCTGTATTTACTGTCCAGTTCCAACAGCTAAATTGCAAGAATAAATATACCAGATTGTATATACATTTGGAATACAGGACGTTTTGTTTTTGATACGGACTTTATCACGGCCAGTATCAAGTGAGCCCGTTAGGGCAAGCTTGTTGCGTTACGCCGTGATAAAGTCCGTATCAAAAACAAAATGCCCTATATTACTTTTATCGGTAATTCACAAGATGGTAAATTAAACTCTATAAAAAGTTGAAATAAGCTTAAATTTTTATTTTAGGTTACTTAATCTATTGTTTATTGCAATAATTTATATGCATTCTACGTTCAACGTATTACGCGTATGAACACGACAAATAGTACAAAACATGACGTCAGCATAGCAACGGGCACGTGACGCCCTCACAGTGACCCGATATTTTCGTGATAGTGTCCAGTTTGGTGATACTGAGAATATCAGTCTCTGTAGATCAAAGGAAATTCATACAAATTACCGATAAATATAATTACATATTTATAATATTATGTATGTGCGAACGAAGTTGGAATCAGACATGTTAAACTCAGAACAAGGTATCGAAGGAATGTGTAAAGCTGCAACGTCACTGATTATATACAATTGAAAAAATACCATTTCAGACGATCTGAAAAGGGTTGCATTGTATAATTTAATAAGATTGTACCGACCTTTTTGATGTAAATCTTTTAATTTTAGTATCTTTCCTCATGTGCGCTTTTCATTGCGAGTAATACAAAATTACCAAACAAGAGTAAAAAAAAAGCGGCAGTAGAATACCGAAGGAAAAAGGGAAGTGATGACAGCAAAAATCAAAGTCCAAAAACTTAACAAGAGCGACAACAGTAGAAGACACACACACAATAAAAACAAAGACGTGAGACAGCCACAATGTAAGGAAATCAGAAGACAACATTAAGAACTAAAGCACTCATAGTATGAACTCCCATGAAAACGGGAGTGATACATGTATCAGGTGCTCCAGAAGGGTAAGTACGCCCTGCTCTTCTAAGCGGCAACCGTCACACTATCTTAAAAGAAATGGTCGATTAAACCAGTTTTAAGGCTAGCCAAACCACCCCTTACATTGCAGCTTTGTCCGGTATTAACTCAACAGGAATTGCTGGAAGGTCGTCGAAAGTTAAAAGAAATGAATATCCCAGTTTTAAGTAAAAAAAGATCTTGAATCAAAGTTTGGACCGAAACTTCAAATGTTTCCACAAAGGACTGATATCTATTTAAAAACTTTTTTAATGATCATATGAAGCGGAATCTTTTTTAAGCCTGGATTTATAAGGCGGTTACGGAGATAGCCATGTCTAATGAGAAAGTCTTATAAGTTGTGCTAGCTCTCGCGTTGAAACATACACTCCGTAAGCAGGAGAAGCTGGAATATTAATGTCTATATTAAGGAATACATCGGCAAACGGGTATTTTGATTCAGGGTATATTGTAAACAATATTCGCGGATTCTTTTTGTGTTTTGTGCATTCTGGTGAACTTCACGGAAAATAATTTGTTTTTCCCCTTTTTTAATGCATAGATAAGAAATATCAACGACAATTTATTTTTGCGATATTATCAAGCTTGCGAAGATAGCGAAAATAAATCATTACTCCCGCATAATTAGTTTGTCTAGCGTAACAAAATTATATTAAGATTGTTTAAGTCCTTAAAAATATTTATCATTAATTTTATATGGCTAATACCAGTCAGTTTCTACCGATGGCTAAGAATCAAGATACTATGACAAGCTTTTTTATTTAAAAATTATATATTCTTTATTCCTTATTGACGTGGTTTTTAGATTCATGATTTTATGTCAAATTGCAAGCGTTAGGCGGTACATTATTGAAACTTATCGATCAATAAATTAAGAAAATCGCACATTTTGAAGTTTAACTCCATATGAAGAACTATTCTGGATTACAGTTCATCAAGCATAAACTTTTGAGTTCAATACAGACTGAAGTCACAAAAGTAGCATACAGTGTACTGGAAATATTTTTCTAAATAATAAATAATATTTGAAATAGATTATATTAAAATGATATCAGTGCATTATTTTTTTTTTGTCTTCATCAGTCTGAATCAGTGTAGAGTTTAAGTCTTATAATTGCTGTCTTCAGGTACTTATTTCGAATTCATGGACATGTAGTCTCCGACCATGGGTTTCCAGTCTGTTGGTTTAATTCTATTTTGGGTATACTGAACGCTGAATGGGCAATGGACAAATCTTCACTAATTCCTTTAAAAATAACCTGTCTCAATATGTACTGTTTTATGTCTGTCAGTTAAATTGGCTTTGGGATCCAATTCCCTGGGAGCTTTACATGGATACTGGCCTCTCAATGATACTGCCAATGTCTACTGAAATACATGATGATTTACCATACGCTTTGATTTTTTTCTACCGTAGTGCGACAGTGCTTTACCGGCGGACTGGACTTCTCGATCTAGCACGCAGTTTAGCGGCAGCCATTCCTCGACAAATCTTTCAAAGTATGGGAAAACCGAACCGTCAATCTAAAACAAATAACTCGGGGACAATGGAAACGTCGGAAAAAAAACAAAGAAACAAAGGCCACAACACGATTATGGCACAGAAGAGAGAAATGAAAAATGAAAACACACACACACAAAATGTAACAACACGGACATAATAAAAAAAACACATGGGTGAGATCAGGTGCAATGGCAGAGTAGGCATTTCCAGCATCCTAAAAGACACCCAGCGTGTTAAATAAAAATTTCGTTTTGTCCCTTTTCCTTTTCAAGAATGTGCTGATGGACCTATAAGTTTACCTGTGTTGGGTTTTATTCGTATGTTTATTATATTATAGGGAAACAGTACAAAGGAAGGGTGGTTTGGGTATCCATTAACCAGTTTAACCCTACGGCTGGCTTTTGCTAGTGCAGGTATCAAGTCCGGCTATCCCCACTACCCGTCGTTGTTTACGTTTGTCTTTTGTCTTTTATCCGTTGTCTTTTTCCTTGTGCTGTTCTTTTGTGTCATGCATCATGTGACTGTGTTTTTCTGCAATTGTAGGTGTTTCTTATTATCCATTTTATTCCTGACACTTTTAATGAAGGACGTCTAGCAAAAAGGTAAGCCTTAATGGTATTCAGGATTAATAAATATAACATATTAGAAATTTGAATGCTAAGTCCCAGCAAATGTTTCGTCCACACAAAGCAATGTTTCGTACACACATTTCTTTTCGCATTTTAGATTTGTATTTATTGAACCAAGGTTTCAAATTCTCCCAAAGTTGAGCGGGAAGTTCGACAAACATGTCATTTTTGCCTTTTCAGGAATTTTCAGCTTCAAAAACAAGTTTTGTAGTTTTTTATCACTTATTCATCCAGTTTTGCAACTGGATGAATATTTTGACCGAACTACTCGAAATAATGTCGATTTTGAATGTTGCAGCAAACTTTTGTGGTTACGATATTCTTTTGTTTCTGGGAGTTTTTATGACGTCATAATGTGAAAACGTCAAAGTTCTACAGGATATATCAACGACCTAGTTTCTACAATTTTTCTGACGTCCTGTTTATCTATATGTGTAATCATGATTCTGGTTTGAATGCATAATCGGAAAGAGCAAAGGCCATAGATGTTTATTTGTATCCTTTTGATTTCGTGTGAAAACTTGAATAATAGTTTCCTTTAAAACTTGGGAGAATCGCTTGATATATCCTGGTCAACCTCTGATATATCCGGGTCAACCGGATATGGCTTTTGCGGAAAGGCTCTGCAGGCTGATATAACTATGGGGAAGGATGGTGACTCATGTTATTCTTAGGTAAAAGCCCAAGAGAGCCTTTCCCGTCATTTTTAAAATGTGGAATATCTTTAAAATAAGGCCCATAGCCTATCAATTTTTTTAGCTGACTTTATTCCTTTAACAATGCTCTTTCCATTTAGGGTATCAATTTAAAATTGTAAATTTATTCAATTTCACCTTACTACATCCTTAAGATATGTAAAAAAAAACTTATAAAATTATATATTAAAAACATGTATCTATAATATTGAGCATAGTTTTTGTTGTTAAATATTTAAATATGATTATGTATAACATCTATTAATAGTAATGCTTGCGTCAAAATACAATTCTTATCCGGGTGTGTAATCATAAAATTTACAAATTGAACTTACTACACATTTTCAAGCTTTATTCTAACAATTACCCATGGTATAAAAAATATCAATGGCGCAACTGAAAAGATAAAAATAATACTTGTATAAATACCTGTTTTTTTAATGAATGTACAAAAACAACAGTCACCTCTAAGTACTCACAAATAATTTAATGAACACTGTGTTTTAATTAATCTTCATTCAACCGTACAAATATAGGTTGTACAGATTCCGTCTTTTTTTTAAAATTTTTATGGCATTTATATTTATTATTTACATAGTTGAACATATATTATAGTTTACAATGGTTTATTATTAATCTGACTGAAAGGAAGAATAACAGGGGTGCAGGCTCCAATGGTTACTCATGATTATATTTGAAGGTTTTCTGCTAGTTCTTACTTTTGCGTCATTCTGGTGTTCTTTCTTTTATTGGTTTAATATTTGATCACTCTGTTGTCTCTTTTTACATTTCCTCTGTATTCCCAGGTATATCTGTTAACCCTAATCAGCATCATCAAATTTATTTCGACATGACTATATGCAGAAACTAAATTCTAAGTAACTTCGTTATTTTGTTATTAATTATCACAGGGCCGATGCCTTGATAACGCACTGTTAGTGTCCTCGAGTATTTACCAACCCAGTAGTCAGTACTTCGGTGCTTGGCCGATGGCACTATTTTATTTTGAAATTTGCAATATATAAATTTAAAACAATTGTGTTTAAAACCAAGAGTATCTGCCTCATACCTAAATCTGACCGAAATTGTTTTAGATTCTATTAGTAATTTGTTTTCCGCAACTTTCGTGCGTTTTTCGTTTATGAATTTCCAAATGTTTTCAGAAGAGACGTGCGTTGTACAAATTGACATATGCAGAAACATAATTCACTTAACTCCGGTATTTTGTTATTTTATTGGTTTATTTGAAAAAAAATTGTGATACTGTAAATATCAAAATACCGAAGTTACTGCCAATTTATTTTCTGCATATGCGCATTTCGACAACTTATGTCTCATCAGTGCAGATAAAACCAAAACGTTTGGAAGCGTGGAAATTTTCATGTGAGGTTAATTTTCGCTATATTCGCGATCAAGAAAAATCCGCGAAAATTTCCCCCACTCGAATAATTTTGATTTGAAGTGCAATGAGTAAAAGTGGTTATCTCGTTGAATATAAAAAAAAAACTTTCAGAGCGAAAATTATCCCTCGCCAAATATTTGTCCAAAGCAAAATAACACCCCGCGAAAATTTCTACGTTTACCTTATATCCTACGTTTGACTATTGTAAATTTTCGAGGCAGTATTACTTTCGCTATTTTCGATTCAAGGGCTGAAATGCAAAAAATAAAACTGTAGCGAATATTTGAATGTTATTTTGTGTTGTTTTATCTAGACTGACAACCGTGTTTTCTTACGCAGATAAAGGCAACTAGGTCAGTAGAATATTCTAGAAATTTCCCTAGTTATGATAAAAGATTTATATATGAAATCATTTTTTCTCATTTGCTGATGATGTGCAATGTCTCAGTCATATAATCAAAGGATTGGCAATTGCATAATTTTATGAAAACATGATACTTTTTGCTTTGAGAAAAATATCTTTTGATTTATTTAACTGCTTTGGAAACAGCTTTCCTTTCCATTATATTTTAAACTATGATTTGTGATATGTCAATGCAACGGCTTTGTGATGATGCAAAAACGATTGCTTTAAATTAAAAGACGAAAAAGAAAACCGTTATATTTATTTGCCAATAAGACCCTAAGGCGAACGTATCGTTGACACGAAAAATAATGATTTATGCATGTTAATTTCAGAATCATATTTTTGAAAAATCACATTGCCAAGAACTGTCATACGAGTTAAATAAATGCAGCCAAAGACATATACAAAGGGATACCATCACCATGAAAAACCTGAAGATGATAATCCAGATATCATTGAATTCTGCACGGACACAAAAAGGAAAGTTTAGGTTTTAGAATAACGAAGAACACGGGATGTAAAATCCCGACTCATACCAAACGCATATCATACTTCAGATTTCAGATCACAGTGAAGGTTCTAGCTGTTTATCAACTTCTGTTCAATTCAAGCAAACCCCAGACAAAGGAAATGGGGTAATAACAAAAATTACCGTACAGAATTTTTAAGGGCCAAAGTCCAAGACAAAGTAACTTGAAAAGTAAGCGAGATCCGAACCGTCAATCAAAAGAACGAACAATCCATGGACAATGGCAAAATCAGACACACTAAGAAACAAGGACACGACTTAAGTACGGGACAAAAAAGAAAAATGAAGACACACATACAGATGAACAACACGGACCCAATAAAAAACCATGGGTGAGATCAGGTGTACCGGTAGAGTAAGCATCTCCTGCTTCTTAAAAGACACCCGCCGTGTTGAACATGTCAACTCCGGTAGTAAAGTCAAATTCGATAGAGGAATAACAAACTTTAGTTGTAGAGGGAAAGATCTGTTGTCATCTGGGAAACAGATTATGCCTTAAGATCGTGATGTCGACCGTCAAACTTCTGTAGTGATGACTTTAAGTTTTTTTGTAACGTATCCTTGCTTAAGTAGCTTATTTGTTAGCAACTGAGCTCTATCAAGGAAGTCACTGTAACGACCACAAGCCCTTGAGTAGCAAATCAGTTGTGAGATGTAAACTCCATATGCTGGTGCTTTTGGAATGTTGCTACCAAGAAAAGGGAAGTTGACTATTGGAAAAGTGAAGTCTTAGCTTGAAATTCACCGAAAAAAATGTCGATTATAATGGCTCTGAATTGGCACAGGTTTTCATCCAAACACTAAGATATGAATCAATCAATAACATTGAACATGAGGTTTATGTGTCTCTAACATCTAATATCGTATTATAAACAACATAACGAAGGTACTGTTAATTATTTTTTTTGCATATGCGCATTTCAACAACTGATGTCTCATCAATGCAGAACAAACCAAAACATTTAAAACGCTCACATTATTATTACAAATCTGCGACAAAATTCTTTTGCACCTACCACCTTTTCGGAGGAGAAATCAACTAAACAAATTAACATCATGTAAACCAATGTGAGTACGTAACTATTATACCAAAGTGATTGTCATTTTAGTTTCTCAAGTTGGCCATTCCGATCTAACGGGTGGGAATCTTAACTTGCATACTTTAGCTGATATATCAATTTTATCATTAAAACAAATCATGCAATTACCCTATGAATTAAGGCATTAAATTTATGGACTTATTTCTACTGTGGTTTCATTGCTTACTTACTGATATTTCATAAAGCAACAAATCTTGAGAGAATATTTAAAATAAACCTAGATACATAGAGTGTTGCTATCCAAGTTCTTTATTAAATATGACCTTATATGAAATTCGTGCCTTTCTTATTTTTTTATTTGCCTTTTCAGGAATCTTTGCTTTGCAGTATAAATTAAAAGACGACTACAGCATAATACTTGCCGAAGCATTACTCAATACTTTTTTCCTGAACTAATGATTGTATCAAACAAAATTTTATCTTCATCTGACTATTATTTAAAACTCATTTTACAAATGTAGTATGTCTACTTTTATAATGCAGTTAAAATATATTTAAATAGATCATTTATGCCATATCAGCATTTGATGGGATTTCGTAACGGTATAAATCAATCATAATATCATTTCTTTAGAAATCATTTTGTTCAAAATATGTTGGTATAATATTTAAGAGTTCCGTTACTGTTATATTTAGTTCGATGATTACGTTTAACATCGTAAAACAGATAAAACGCCAACATTGGTGTTACCCTTAAATTTGATGAAGTATCATTTTTATTCATTCTGGACCATTTATCTATCATCCTTATCTAGGCATGTGGTTAAAAGTAGTATTCTGATTGAATGTGAAAAGTTGTTCCTGACTTGATAATGACAACGCAACTAATATATCATACAGTAAACTGTTGGTACAAACTATATTTCATCAACAAATTAAATATGATAAAATATATAAATATTTTCTTGGAATTGTATTAACGTGCAGTTTATAAGGTATGTACTTGTCAAGATGGTTTGATTATTTGGAAATGTGAGAATTTCACATATTATGTCAAAAATGGAATTTAAAAATACTACCAAACAACCAAGAAACAATTCAAAAGCAGTCATCAGTGAGTGAGATACAAAAGGCTGACATTTTTCAGAGCATACATGTTATTGACGTATTTTGCTTGCTATTTCAGTTTTCTGCCGCTGCTATACCTGGATGGTGAATAAAAGGATCTGGAGTAAATGCACATGAGACAAAGTCTCTACAAATACATGGTAAAACAACAAGCAAAGGAACAACGCTTTTATTGTTGTTCTTCATCTTGAAGTCACCATGAGGCCTTCAACAATGAGCTTTGCTCATACCTCATAGTAAGTTCAAGACGGCTCCTAGCACCGGTTTAAGCGGAATTCTTTGCTAATTGTCGAGCAACGCTACATCCATGTCTTTCTTGGTCATGGGTGCGGGATTGTCAACAAAAATCAATTAAACTGGCAAAGTGCTCTTACAATCACTGTCATCCTTTGCCCTACAAAGCACTAGTGTCTTAAGCTAGTGGACAACTACAACATATAGACAAACACAGGGCACTCATCAAGTCGAATGTAAGAAAACTTGGCGTTATAAAAAAGTGAGATGTGGGCACTTAAAACAGGTGGTCTGGATTACATTTCGAAAATTACAAAAATAATTGCCAAAATTTCAAAATATCAATAGTATATCCGTATGAGAAATTCTCTCACGCACAAGTACACCATAACTGAAAAATATAGAGAGCATACATCTCTCGCACGTATGTCTTAAATAGATTTGTAAAAGAAGAATTTTTAGATACAAATTAGACATAGATTAAATAAACAATAAAATTAAGTGAATTAGATTTTCCAAATAGCTTCAAAGTATACTTACGCCAGCCTATAAGCATATACAATTTTACACCATGTCTTTCTGTAAACAGTGTTTTATATACTAGCATATGTAAGTATAAGGCCTCCATAAAAATCCACATACAAGTTACAGCCACACTGTATAGTAGTAGACAGTATATCAATTTACATTCCCAATGCTACAAAAGATGTACTTTTTATTTAATAGATGTTAATTCTCATTTTTTTTTATTTCAACCATGTCATTTGGCATAACATTATCAGTAATGCAAAAAGGAGTATGAATATTGTGGATGTCGCTGCTCTTTGAAAAGAAACCTACCAAATATATATATTTTTATAACATCATGTGTTATGTGCTCATTTCCTGTTCAAGACTGTAAAATGTTTTCTACTGTAACTACTTGCCTAAATACTGCAAAAATATATTATACTGATTTTTTTTGCCAA
>MJUU01058703.1:140676-155129 GCA_002080025.1 Modiolus philippinarum | reverse complement strand
TGTCCTTCCTTTGTGTAAAGTTTCATCAAAATCCTTCAAGTGGTTTAAGAGGAGTTGCGCTTACGAGAAGTGTGGACAGACGGACAGACGGACGGACAGACAGACAGGGTGATTCCTATATACCCCCCCCCCCAAACTTTGTTTGCGGGGGGTATAATGAATTTGCATTTTTATTTTTCAGGACAACAGACCTCCTGCTAAATGTCCCCAGAAAAAAAACGCACCTTGGATTCTTCTTCTGAATGAAGATGTTGACTTAGTTTCGAACCTTTTTCATTATTTGAGAAGGAGTAAAGATCAAAATTAGACACTGCCACCTGTGACAATGACCATGAATTATCTACTCTTCTGCTACCGTATATGGGACTTTTCCTATCCAAATAAATACCAGCTCAGATTGGATTCCTTGAGCACAACATATAAAAGGACGGAAAGAATAAGTTTACTATGATCTGCAATTTCTTTAATTTGTGGAAAGTTTTGTGAAATATATTTTTAGCGTAATTTGCAAGGAAGACGTTCAAACTTTTAGTGTGACACTTCATGCAAACGGATGGTAACTGTCTTTCAGATGAAATAAAACTTGCAAAAACTTTTTAATTATTACATATCAAACGAATTATAATGCAGATTTGTCACTGAAAAAGTTTGAATTCTGCATCGTACAAGATTCTGTAAATTTGTGTCTAATAAAATCTGTTACAGTTAACTGCTTTAGTTATGTTAGTTTCTCTGTCTCCGATTATGCTACACAACTACATACTACAACAGCACAAAAGTAAAAGTTAGTACACAAAATACTGAAATTAAGTTTTGTTGGCTGCCTTAATTTTAATTTCTCAATATGGAGATATTAAGAAATGGTTTGTTTTTAAATTATTCTTACATTTACCGCTTATCTTTCTCTTTCATTTTACAAGATTCTTAGTCTCAAACGTATTGTAAGTTGTTCACAATATACTCTTTTTAATAAGAATAAGCTTTGCTGTAAATGACAGTGCAGTTTACAATTTTTCTATCTTTAATTGCTAACAAGTGCCAATATCAGCTGTTTCCAGGATGTTCTAATATATTGGTAGATGTTCCGAGTACAACTGCATCAGGATTTATATAGTAACAGGTGGATCTTCATTTTTAGAAAACTGTTAGTGACTACAAATATGGAAAAAGACAACAAAAATGTATGATATTTTTGGGCGATGAGAAATCAACTGTGAAATGTTTTTGGATTAGACAAAAAATATTAGGAATTTCAAATTTCTAATTGTCTAATACAAAATATGTCTTATGAAAAAGAAAGGAAATGGGGTAAATGTCAAGGAGACAACATCCCATATCCAGGTTAAAACGACCCAAAACAAAGCATCTAGGGGTCACCGTACGGTCTTCAACACAGTGAGGAACCTCACTCCATATAGCAAGCCCTAAATGGCCCCAAAGGGTAAAAAAGTGGATAAATCAATGAAAACAAACCACACCCAATAGCCCAAATATCAAAAAACTAAAATTTTATAAGAAAACACGGATAAGTTAATCACCAACATATTCCTGACTTGGGACAGGCGCAAAAATTGCGGCGGGGTTAAAGTCGTTTTCTTGGATCCAAACCCTCCCCCTATGTGTGGTGAATGGCTAAATGGCTAGTTTACTTCTCACTGCCTAAAAGTTGCATACATTTTTATTGTTTTTGTTTAAGTTCTTTTTTATAATCAAGATATGAAAGACATGTCTTGATTCTTGATTCAAGACACTTAAAAAACAAGACATGTTTAATAACTAAGCACCAATTTTAAAGACATGTCTATGGATAAGACGTTTTCCTATACACATCTAGCTGTAAGACATTTCTTTTATAAAGACGTGTCTAAAAAGTGATACATGAATTGTGTTTAGAAAAATGTCTAGGGCCTAGACACATATTTTACAGTGTACCCAAAGATATCTATTCCCATCTATGAATTAGAAACCTTGTAACGGTCTGTGAAACCATGGTGACGACCGTAAAACTTCTGTAGTGACAATTTCAACGTTGACTGAACATTCCCTTGATGTATAAGTTTTTGAGACAGTAATTTCGCTTTGTTGACAAAATCACTGTACAAACTACAGATACGGCAATAGCAAATGATTTGTGAAATGAAGACGCCATATGCTGGAGATGTGGGAATATTATTGCTCAAAAACGGGAAGTTAACCATTGGAATGTCGAAATCATCATGTTTGTCGTAAAGTTGTGTTATCAGACGTCAAGAGTTGTCAATGTAGAGGTATAAGTCCAGGTATGATGCTGATGATGGTGTATCAGTAGTCTCTTTATAATGTCAAGTTCATTTATATAATTAGGTCTATAAGATGAAGATTATCCTTAAATAGAGGATTTTTTATGAAAGGATATCATCTATATAACGAAAGCTCAAATAAAAGGACTTGGCTAGCTTACTGTTTTTTTTTCTGAACTAGCCCTTATATGAAAATGGCTTCATACGAATAAAGAATCAAATCTGCAAAAATTGGCGCACAATAAGTCCCCATCGGAATCCCTATTGTCTGCAGGAAAACCTGTCCTCCAAATTTACAAATATGTTATCAATGAAGAATTCCAGCATTGCGATGACATTCTCCTCTGTAAACTTTTTGTGTGAATCAGTGTGATGTTTAATAAAATAGGCCCCGTTGATATGATTTTATTATTTTTTATTAATTTTCATTTCTTGTTGATTTTTTTAAATCTTAAGTCAAATTAGGAAGCGGGGCTTATATATATACATGTACATGTATTAGCTCACAGTTTTCTAGTTTTTTTAATCCTTTCAACATATTAGTAGCAACACTAACAGCATAACCCGTCCTTGAATTGTTTTTAGGAATATATTTACAGAACTGACCGGTAGTGTCCTAAGATGGTAGAAAGGTTCTTGTCAATACGTTATAGTCTGCTAAAGGTGATTTTTTTTTTGGAAATCTTTTATGGCTATATTCAATAACATTGTCAAAGTAAGTGAGAGCCAAACTGTCAGTCTAAAACGAATAATCTAAGGACAATGGAAACATCACAAAAGCAAAGAACCAAAGACATAACATTATGGCACAGAAAAGAAAAAAATAATATTTTATTAATTTTTTACTTAGTGTTTAACCTCCAGTGAGTAATATTTCAGCTATATCAGGACGAGAACAAGTTAATCAATTCAAAATATATAAAAGAAGAAAGAAAAAAAGGTGGAAGTGATAACGGGACCGACGAGTTTTGATTGCCACTTGAACAGGGAAAAATTGATTAGGGCAGGAAAGAAAAGAAAAATGAAAACACCTACACACATACAACGATGAACAACATGGACCAATAGATAAACCATGAGTGAGATCAGGTGCACCAGAAGAGTGAGCAACAAATACAGTTTAAAACTAAATAATCAATCATTGATAATATGAAAAGAAATATTAAATCTTTATTGACTTATTCCCATCTGCAAATTTTGGGAAACACTATCACTCATATTGTATTCTATTTAAATTCTCCATGTTCTATTTCAGAAATGAAAGTACACCAAACTGCCAACTAAGACTATTACAAAACTGAAACTTTCATTGGCAGTGTGTTTGGTGCTGCGGAGCAGATCATGCTTACCTTTCCATAGACCTAATGATACATGGATAAATATTGCTTGTACTTTAGTGTTGTGGCATTTATGCGTTTGTTGTTACTTTATAAAGTTCTTTTTTGTGTTTTTGTTTTTTTGTTTTTTGTTTTTTGGCTCTTTTTGACCTCTCGTTATTCGTTTGCCGATGTTTTTTTAGCTTTAAAATTCGGGTCATAATAAAGCAATTTTTTGTCTGACGCGTACATTTTGATAAACGATTAAATAAATACTGAAGAAAAACAAAATTTAATCGAATATATTCGTAAAAGCATGAACATGAGGGAAAGCAAACATATAAATAAAGACATATTGAAACAAACAAACAAACAAAATAAAAACGAAAGGACAAATAACTTTATATAAAAGCCACAAAAACAATCCACAGGCTTTGTGAACCACCACAAAAATTCATCGACTGGTGTTACAGAAAGGTTACCATGTTCGATCCTGCTCAGCTTTACTAATGAAAATCGTCACAGTTCTACATGCAATGAAGTTTAATCAGTCTTAGAAAAATGGTAGAATTACGGTTTCACGATAAATCTTTAGTTTAGTTTTTAAATGTACCAAGTACGTGTACATCCACATGCTCGTGTATTTTGCGTAAGTGGTATCTTTCAACTTAACTCTTAACTCTTTTAATTTCAAATCATCGGAAACGGGGTTGTTCCGAAATTATGTAACATCCCCATAATTGAATCATTTTATTGTTCAGTTTTCCTAGACCATTATTTTTATCTTTACGTCAAAATATCATTCTGGCATCAAAATAAACGTATCATCTCCCATTAACGATGAACAGCTATTAGCTTCGTTTGATAAAATAAGAATGCTTGGAGAATTACAATGGAGTTATCAACGATTTACTTGAGTGCAGATATCGTCAACAATTCGTCATAACAAACGTATGATCTAATGTACAATTTCGGATTGTCCAAGGATATAACCGTATTGTACTGATTTCTAATTTATTTCAATTTACGTCTGTCGCATTTCTTCACATCTTGTCTACACGGAATTGCAAAATTGAATTAGAATATGTCTCAGTTACATGCATTTATTTATAATATTGAATACTTAGATGTAATAATTTGCATCAAAACGATTTGATTTCCTGTGATTTGATTTAAAAATTAAAGCATATATCACTTCCATTTGCGGGACCAAGGAAAGCCACAAAGGCTAGTCCCTAGATGCTGAAAAAGGAAACTGGTATACATGTATCATGTGTGTGCAGTGTAATTATGTCAAAATACAGAGAGCCTTGTCGCAAATCATTGAAGAAAAACTTTATAAAGTTGTATAAAAGATCCCTTACAACGTCTTTTTTTTAAAGCAGCTTCTAGGGGTGGAAGAGAAGTCTTTATTTCTGTCCCTGCCCCTTTATGCAAAACTTGTTTACCCGGTTGTTTCATCAACATTTATTTCTTTCTTCCTTCATTATTTCCGAATTTAACATCTAAGTATATGTTGGCTTAACTGAAATATTGCTTACTGGAGTACTTAACTGATCAATCAAGCAATGTTTTCTTTTTTCAGAGCACGGCAATATCATTATAGAATACAGATGCAGAAACTAAATTCACAGTAACTTGATTTACCAATCCAGTAGCCAGTAAGACGGTGCTGGTCCGAAAACTGATTTTATTTGGAAACTTGCAATATCTGAATTTGAAATTTTCCTTAGAACTAAGGAGTATCTCCCTCTTGTTGCATAGTTTTATCCTAAGCTGATTTTGACTTTTCATTTGGATCTGTTTGATTATTTGTCCTCTTTCAGATTATACACATTTTTAATTTATGGTGTTCCAAATGTATAAATTTGATCTGCAATGAGGATCAATACCTTTGGTTCATTCTGAAACTAAATTTTCAATATCCTCTGTATTTTGTTATTTACTCACTGTAAATCTAAATACATTTGCATGAAATCCACCCTGTAGGTCGACAGAATATGGATGCTTGAATAACCATGCGAGATAGAGTTTGGTGAAGACATAATCATTTACAAGAAGATTAATAATATTCCATGACTTCTCTAGAAATGCGCTAGAACAATTCTACAAACAGTCACCACCAGAACGTTCATAACAGTTATCTTGTAGAATTGTTCTAAAAGTGGTCATGTTCAGCAATACATTCTAAAACTGGTCATAACTTGTGCAATCAGTTATCGTCATCCAGTGAAAAAATAAATGAATGAATGTGAATTCAGAATTTTTTAGTTAAGTATTGCAGCTGCAACTTCGTCTCAGTTTTGGTGGTCGGAATTTCATGATCTTACATTATTCTTACAATTTGCTTGTCTTTTAGTCATGTCAGTAACAAGTCCTGTTATTATTGGACCTCAATGTGTTTAACATGAAATCTAATAATTTTCCTTTACAATGTAAGGAAACAGAAATTTATGGAATTCCCGAATATATCGGCCTACGAATATTGAAGCAAATGGGCAAACAATAGGAAATATAGAAGTACTAGAATTACACCCCCAAAAAATTAATGAAAATTAAAATAAATAAAAAAATATAAACAGGCTTTTAGTCAATTACAGAAAGTTATAATACTGCAGGCATAAATATATGTTCATACAGATATTTCGGTATATGGATTTCCAAATAGATATAAGTTGTCGAAATGCACATCTGCAGCATCCAAATAAACAGCAACTTTGGTATTTTGTTATCTTTCGAATGCAAAAATACCCCTTTTGTCCTAAGTTTCGGTCAAATTACAGCAAATACACATTCATTAAGAATGTAAAAATAAGACTGGGTATGGTCATTTTCCTATCGCGATCATCTGTGATATAATGGTTTCTCCTCATATTTATTGTGAAGCGTGTTCTAAATTTTTAGCCTAAAACAAGGTAAAGAGGTTTATATTCTTTAATTTAAAAGTGACAGGTTATAAGTCTTCGAGATACCCTGCCTTTCCAGTTTCATTGTTTTTGAATTCCGTCATTTTCACAAATGACACTGGTTAAGAATTATTTTCTTTTTGCAACTAATCTCGTTACAATGGAAATTTCTGATATCGTTGAAAAAAAAAGATTATAAATATTCCTTACAGCTAGAAAACTATTTACTTTCTATATTATAGATTTGCCTTCTGTTTTCTCTTGAAATAGTTAGCTGGTTATAAAACAGTTTAGTAAGATATCCAGAAAGAAAATTTTCTAATAATTAAGATAAAATGATATCATTACCTATCTCCTACAGGATGGGAAAATAATTAGTTTCATTATTAAAACTTGGAAATAGACATTTAGTAACTACAGGGACATAGTAATTCTATTTCCATTGCCTTGTAACAGACATTAATGAAATACAACGCTCTATTTTCAAAGATCAATGTTTCCAGCAAGTAAACATAGACTAATGCTATCATTAGTCTCCACAATCTGAAGTCATTTTACTTGTACTGTCAAATGACAAGCTTTCAGAGCTCAGACACAGTAATTGGAGACGGATGCAGGAAGGAAGATTTTCATACACTTGGTATATGACATTAAAGTACAAGCGTCATGAATCAGGTCCTCAATACCTTCTGTGCATTCTAACACAGTTACAACTGATATAACACATACATGTATGCAGGCAAGAGGGATATAGTGTACAATGTATATTAATATGGTGATTTTAACAGGAAACATCTACAATGGCTGACAAAAACAATGACATGCTTTCATTCTGCCGGGGTAGGACACAAGAGAAAACACAAGTAAGACAAAAGACATAAAAATAACGACAGGAAGTCGTGACAACCAGACTTTAAGTTATTTAACCATGTACATATTTGTGTAATACTATACTCTTGTAGAATACAGTTAAAACTATTTGTAAAAATGTATTGCAGTCAGCAGTTTCATGTTGATCATCAAGAATTTCTTCTATCATACGTTTAAATAAAATCAACGGCAATAGAATATCACAGGAACAGGGGATATGTTAATCTAAAAAAAATCAAAGGCCATAGACATGACAAAACGGGAACGTAGAAAAACAAAGACATAACAAGGACATGATACAACCAGAGGGCACGGAGATAAAAAGACGACATTTAGAGCTAAGGCACCTAATAGTGTGAACTCCCATAAAAACCGGGAGTGAGATCAGGAGCTCTCAAAGGGTAAGCATGTGAATAACTGCACTGTAATCGTTCAACAAACATCGTTCGGAAAGGGTTTGTTACCGTGACAGACAAAGCAGCGTGTTTTAGCTTTAGGAATGGTGTACAATGCAAACACTTGGTTTTATACAAAGATGTCATCACTTGGTTTTCAGTGCGTGGCATTTATTTACATTTTGCTTTGCTTGTTTCTTAGCAGCATCTTTGGGATACTATATATTATAATCAATTTTAATCTTGAAAATTTCAAAGTGGAAACGGGACTGAGATACATATTAAGATGTAGTACAAATAACTTTGCAAACAATAAGAGTAGTCTCAACTTTAGATTGACGAATTACCCATTCTTTTTTATTTCCCCAAAAAATAGTTGCCGGAATTTTCCCCATATCTATTTCTCATTGTCGTTTATAAACAAATAATCTTTCTTCTTAGTATTGACAAGTGATGAAGAATGAAAATAATTTATTTGTACACTATTATTCTTTTGGAGTGGTCGTTTGTATTTTGTCATTAATTATTCTGTCAGCCAAGGAATGCTACGATTATTTTTGTATTGCTGATTGTACGGTAAGTACTTAGCGTAACATAACGTTTCCGTTTCCGATATTTATCTAGAGACTACAATCAGATAACGTCCGCTACAAGCCATTCATCATTGTCCTATTGGTGTTGTATTTCAATATACAGTTGTGATAAAATGGACTTTCTCTGATAATTTGTTATTATTGTAGAAATCAGATTTATCTTTGTTTTAATTATTGGACCTCAGAATGGATTTACTGGGGCAATAATCTATTACTCATTTATAAAAATAAAACGCATCAGCAGACCTAGAGACAAACAAATTCCAAGACGTAGGTCTCAATACCTTCATTTATCGTAGAAAGAGTATTTCCACTGGTCATGATTCGGAAACAATATATAATTCTATTTTGTGAAAATACTAGAAAACGACCTTTGGGTTTCGATAATTAATTGTAAGCACAACCGACTCTCTATGAGCAAATTATGATTATATAACTCTTTCATGGACGAGCGACAATTGAAGGGCAAACCCAATACTTTCATGGAAGAAAGTAGCGAGCACAAAAGTAGGCAACGTTTATGTTGATAGTTTTATAGTTGTAACGTTAAAAAATAAGTATTCCCATTGTTTGCGAGGAAAAGTGACTTATACCTGGACTTTGTGGTTACTGAAGGGATTGTCTTTTAATTGCCTAATTATGCAATTTACTCGAAAATGAACTCGGTGGCCTTTATTGTTTTTTTTTTCAGTTGTACATTATAAGAAGTCCAGAAGGGAACAGGGGTATTCATCAGACCTGTATGACATGAAAATTGTCCATTGTGTTTTATAGAAAGTAATTGTTTTCATCAAATTTCTAATCCCTTAAATCTAATGAGGCTCAATTCCGTGTATTACAACCCTTGATACTGGTTTTGGTCTACTATTACCATACTTTTTGTAATGAGTATGTATTTCTTGCTTACAATTTTCCATATTATTTGATTCTAATGATGCTAATGAAAGGTTACTCATTGAAAATCGTGTATACATAACAAAACTTACTGTTTTTATGCAATTTTCTTTATTCCATAATATAAAAATTTCATAAAATTGACAATATCAGACAATTATAAAATATTCCCACACTTACAAAAACAGGATAACAGTAAACACCTACAATGGCCAGGAACTACAATCACATGCCACAATTTATAAGCAAACTGCACTAGAAAAACAATAATGAAAACAAGAGACAAACATAAATAACGATAGGAAGTCGGGATAGCCGGACTGGTACCGGCACTAGCAAAAGCCAGCGGTAGGGTTAACCGGTTTATGGGTACCCAAACCTCCCCTTTCTCTATCCCGTTTCCCTATAATATCATAAACATGCGAATAATTGCATGAATTGTTTTGTGGCATTTTATGTAATACTAGTAGTACTTGTTATCTATTCATTAACCTATTGAGAGAAGTAGAAGATGATGAAACTTTGACTGCATTTTCCAGTTGATTGGATTGACATTAGTTTGAAATACTTTCTTCATTCTTCTGAGCGAGCTTGATTTTCCTTGAAAATGTTACTAAATGGTCTATGTTTTACCTAGATTTCCATGGAAACAAGATCTATGACCTAGTATTTCCTTGTCATTTTTAGAATCTTCGAAACTTGTCAACTCATGTAAAAATTTTAAAAATGGGCAATGTGACAAATTAAGAAGCCTATGTTGGCTGTGCCCTTAAAACAAGCATACTATGCAAAAAACTGAATGCCCGTTGAATATTAATGTCGCAATTCATAAATAAATTGTAACAGCTACATTTCAATAAAATTCACATCGAATGCGCATATGTAGAAAATAAATTCACACTTACTTCGGTATTTAGTTATTTGTTACCACTGGGTCGATGCCTCTGCTGGTCGACTATTAGTCCCCGAGGGTATTCACCAGCCCAGTAGTCAGTACTTCGGTGCTCACCCGAAAGCCTATTCTGTTTGGAGCCTTACAATATCTAAATTTTTGTAAATTTGTAGAAAATTAAGGAGTATCTCCCTCATGCAAAGCTATGTCCTTGGCTGATTTTGGCTTTACATTTAGATCTTATTGGTTATTTGTTCCTTCTTAGTTTTTAACATCTTTGAGTTTATGGTCTTCCAAACGTTTAGATTTTATCTCCACTGAAGAGACATAAATTGCCGAAATGCGCATGTGCAGAAAATAAATTCACAGTTACTTCGGTATTTAGTTAGTAGTTACCGGTATCCATAATTAAAAAAAAAGGAAATATATAAAACTGACCAACTGACCAGTAGATGGTTCATAGCTAATTTTTTTACTCAAACGTCTTATTGCAGATTAATATTACAATTCCAATGAAAAAGAAAGGAAATGGTGGGGTAAATGTCAAGGAGACAACATTCCATCTCCAGGTTAAAACGTCCCAAAACAAAGTATCTAGGGGGCACCGTATGGTCGTCAACACAGTGAGGAACCTCACTTCATATAGCAAGCCCTAAATGGCCCAAAAAAGTAAAAAAGTGAATAAATCGACGGAAACAAACCACGTCCATTATCCGAATATCAAGAAACTAAAATTTTATAAGAAGACAAGGAAAAGCCAATGGCCAACATATTCCCGACTTTGGATAGACACGATATTGCGGTGGGGTTAAACTCGTTTTCTTGGATTGAAACCCTCCCCTATGTGCGGTAAATGGTTAAAAATAAATACACAAAAGACTTAAGGTAATCAAATTAGAAAAAAGTCCAACTTATTAAGACGAGTACCCTTACAATGAAGTACATAAAACATGAAGACAATACACGTGGGTACTGTCCTGACAAATGCTGGCAGTTACTGACAGCTAGCGAAGGACATAATTGTCGTTGACTATGATATCAAGTCTTCTTACACACGAAACTTCAATTGAAATACAACTGTACTTCTAAATAAATTTCGTATAACAACATCATCAATTATGAAAGAACATGATATTGTGCAATGCCAAATTCTGCCAATATGAAAAACTGTTTTAGTTTAGTTATGGTATAAGCATTAAGGAGCTGATCAATATTTTTGCCAACAAAGACAAGAAGTAAGATTTAACAACAATGCTTTATTTATATCCTTTATGAATAAATTAGTTCAACGGATTAATAAGTTTGGAAGGACAATTTTTGAATTTATGCACTTTGTAAATGATATTTCCATAGAAGTATGGATGCGAAATGTCCTTTTGTGTAAGAGCCCTGCATGTAGAACCAAATTTTCTTAATAAGTCAATATATCTATAACAAAATTTAGAGAATGTTTTTATCAGTTTATGATATCTAAACCCTTGATGCCAGACAAAGATTTCGGTCGTTGAAGTCAGAAACATACTCGTGCATATCGAACAAGTTGTGAAATGTAGACCCCGTTAGAAGGGGCTAACGGAACATCGCCGTCGAGATGGGGAAAATTAACTCTGGGGAAAGGGAAATTAACTTTCCTTGATTTATTGATTTATCAAGATGAGTATGATCACTGCTGCTATTGCATTTATTTCAGGTAAGTTCGGCAGGATAAATTTCGTCTGTAAATTTAGAAAATTCAGGATTATTTAAAGCCAAAATATCATCCAAATATCTATATGTATTGTAAAAATTTCCACTAAATGCTATTTAGATGGGTCTTTTTGAACTTTTGCCATGAATTGTGACTCGTAGTAATAAAGAAATAAATTTGCAATGAGAGGTGCACAGTTGGTACCCAAGGGAATACCTTTTTTTTTGTAGATAGACCGTATAACCGAAACAAACAAAAATATTATCAAGAAGAAAATTAAATGCTTTTTTCATATCCTGACAAGTCCAGTTGGTATATTTATCATGTTTGTCGTTACTGAGAAACGACTTAAACGAATTGCAACAAATGTAAGTACATCCTGATTTTTTGAAAGACCCTTTGATCACATACTAAAATTACAATTTTTACAAAAATTTAATACCGAGTTTAAGTTTTTTGCATTTTTGCATCTTCTTGAAAGAGTAGTAGATAAGATGAACCTTTGAAGTAATTTGTTACAATAAAGGAAACCGTTACAGTGTCACTTGTCTTCACTTGCAATGTCTTCACTTGCAATATTTCAAATATAAAACGTCTTTTGTCAAACGCACGTGACTTATCTCCATGTAAACTGCATCTATCATTCAAAAACCGATCACTTCGTAAAGAAAATGTCACAAGATACAAGTATTTTCACTGCATTAAATCAACGAATGTCGTCTTGTCGTGTTAAAGAAAAATTAATAAGATTCATGCGTATCAAAGTCTAATCAGACGGAATCTGCCGATTTACTCTTTAATCGAGTGATACGACGTAACAGGAATATCGTCTGCAGAAAAGTGATAACCTTCATTTTCTACGATTAGAATCAATCTTTAACGAAAGTTTGATTCTAAAATGTTTCCTCACGCGAATTTCAATTTCATTACAGTATTTTTTTTTTTCACAGAAATCACGTACTTTCAAAAATTAAAGATTTGAATATTTGATAGATTGATGTTTAATTGGAGGGGGTTCCATTCTATTACAACTGCACGATTTTGTATGTCACACGCAATTTGTCTGGTTTAATGAGATTATAATTTAAAATTCTTTGAAAGTGGATATGATTATCCAACAAGTGTTTCCAAACAGTCTAAATAAAGGTTATATTAAACAATTTTCAAAATTCCCAATTATATTTTCAAATCGTATCCCTATTTTGTTTATGTTAATCTAAAGGTAAATTACAGGTCACATAAAGGTTAAGTCGTGAAGTATGTTGTCATTGTCGAGGTGTCTTCCACCTATTCCCACTTTTTAAAAATTACTTTTCCTCCTATTCCCACATACAAGTTTCTTTGATGTTAGATTTGTTTATTTAGTAATTAAGCATAATTAGATGACACCTTTTGTTTACCTGTATTTACCTTTATTTTGCAATTTATATCTACATATTTTGTATCTTTTGTGGAATTTAAAAACAATATATTTACATTGGGATGAATGGAAATAAAATTTAAAAAAATGAAATATTTGCTTTAAATATTAGCCAAACTTTGTCAGTTAGTACAATAAATATCGTGCTGACAAGACATATAATCTGATTTGTTAGAGTTAGTAATAAACAAATTGTGTATTCACTTTAAATTAAAATAAATAGAAATAAAATTGAGAAATAACAAAATACTGAAGTTACAGTGAACTTAGTTTCTGCATATTCGCATTTCGACAACGTAGGACTCTTCAGTATAGATCAAATCAAAACATTTGGAAATCCACCAACCGAAATATGTGTAAAAACTGACAGAGAACAAATTACCTTAAAGGGAAAGCTGAAATCAGCTTAGGACAGAGTATTGCAGGAGGGAGATACTTGATATACAAAATATTCAAAAAACTATAACCAAAACAACAGCTAAGCATCAATAACTAAATGAGGTAAGCAGCACTCGGAGAAAGACATCGTAACCAGGAATTAACCACTGTTCAGTTTGGTGACGCAGTTTTGTACCTTTTGCACATTGATTAATTTTACTTGTTAAGGGAAAATTATGTGCTAAATAATATATGTTCTAGTGCTTAGATGTAACTGATATAATTTAACTGATACTTGAACTGTATTGGCAGAGACATATAATTATATGTCTCTGGTATTGTGTTCATATATAACTGAATTTATGTGTTATAATTCATATTTAATATGTATTAAGTTTTCATAAATAACTTTTTGTATCTGTTTTTTTTTAATTAAATAACATAAAATTCTATATTTATACTTGTTATTCTTTGTAATATTTATATATAAAATGGGAATTCGCAAAGACTTATAACTTGTTTACCTGTCTTATGTGATAAATTAATTTACACCTCATCAAACATTGTTTATACAGTGTAATCCTTTATCCACCTAATTTTCCACCTATTCCCACACGAAAATATTCTTTTTCTTACTTTACTTTTAAAAAGTGGGAATAGGGGAATGAACCGTGGTGGGTGGGTGTCATCCTCCGTGCAAATTAAGTAAGAAATATATGTTTGAAAGAATCGGTGACATTACTTTTAAAAATGTTTTGAAAATCAATACCCACTGGAAAAAAAATTTTGCTTCTGTTGATTTTATTTATTTATTTACTTTTTT
>MJUU01058703.1:101209-122554 GCA_002080025.1 Modiolus philippinarum | reverse complement strand
GAAGTAGTATTCAAGTACGAAAATCACATGGTTGGCATCATCAGCGTACATGACAAAGGGCTGACAAAAATGACGTCATGTTGTCATAGAGAGTAATAATAGGATCCAGTGGCCTCAAAAAAGGTGTATACCAACATTGGTTGAACATATCCTTGGTGCATAAATTTTTAATAATATTTTGCTTTTATGACAGAATTGAAATGATGTATACATACATTAACTTACTGCTGGGCAGTTAATGATGCAAATTAAGGAAAAAAGTCACATTACTTAATAAAAACGTGATTTACGTTATATGGTAAGCTATAAAATTTGGCTTTCATTTGATTAGAAACGATATGGAAAAGATTTCAATGCTTGCTTTTCAGGAAGTTAGTGCATTTCTTGTAAGTAATAAACATGTTAAAGCTTACTGTTTTGCTTTTACATAAAAACAACAAATTATTGGTTTTCATACGCACTGGTTAGTTCGGAACGATTCCAAACGAGTAAAGACGCTTAATGTAAGGTTTATTCAAATGATTCGTACTTGATTTATTTTATTCCGTCTTCGAAGCTACCGTAATTTCAATAATCAACGTTTAGATCGTAAAAATTTCAGAGAACACTGCTCGTCTTCCTGTTGTCTTTTTATCATACGTATCGTATGCAATATAAATGGAAAATGTACCCGAAACATTAAAATGGCCCTACATTGCAATGTTGAATTTTGAAATTATAACTCATAAAGTAATATGAAGTATTTATATTTTGCACCAACTTAAAAGCATTTAATTCAGAAATAATTCATGGCAGGTATATGGTTATTGGAAATTTAACCATGGGCTGGGCCTTTATATTCGAATTTAACCCAGAGCGTTAATATCGTGAGGAAAATACCTCATAATATTGATTTTAACCAGATATTTCCATCCTTAGCATCGTATCCAAAATGATACACAAAGCCAATAATATCGATAAACACTGGATTGTTCTTTTTGGCTAATAGTGTTTTGGTAAAAGCTGTCCCACATTAGCCGGAAAATTGCCAAAAATTCTACATTTTAGCATATTCTTTGTGTTTACCATGTTTACTGTGAAGTTATGCCACTGAAGTCCGTATAGATTATCTAATATCACGAATGTTAATGTCTCTAGAATGATCTCATTCAAAAATTTCAAAACGGTGTGGATAAATTTTAAAATTCCATAATTGCAAAGCCAATAAGCTTTAATTTAAATTTGTCGATAGAGTTTTTTCATTTTTATTCTGAAAAATAAACTTTTTGTTGTTTTGATTTCCTTTTGATTTTACCTGCATTAAAGCGACATACATAGACAAATGACAATATGTAAAAAAAAATTTAATACAATCTATGTATGTTGCAGATCAAATGTTGGGCTGATCATTAAACATATATATAATAATTTATCAAGCCCAGTATAATGTTGTACGATATTATGCATTGGACATATATAGTATGTATAGTTGTCACATACTTCAGACGACTATATCAAAATAATAACTTGTCGTGAGACATTGAAATCTCTCTTCTATATACGATACTTCATCTTAGATGATTTGCACTAAGCTCCAATACATCATGTACTTCGTTTCAACTCTAGATTAAAACTTCGAGGAGATATCACCCGGTTACCAAAAGCTATATTTTTATATAGCCTAGGTAGCCGGATGATCTAGGTCGCAGGACGAAGTGCAGGCGGTGTTGTCATAGATGTCACAACAGAAATGGTTCGACTTATACAGAGGTAACTACCAAAACTTTGCTGATACAAATTTGCAGGTCTAACAATGTTGAGCTGATCATCAGACGGATATTATTTAACATGTAAGTGCATGGACTGGAATATTTCCCCGTGCATTGCAGTCCTCCCTACTTCCGAATAACACCCATTTTTTTCAGTTTGCGTACATCCTTCTTCAAAATAAAACATGTTAACACAAGCAACACCTGTACGCAATTCTGAAACAGGCTCCATTTTAACTCTATCTTAACAAAATTATTAAAAATTTCGTTTTTCTTTCAAAACATTTGAAAAATGAAAAAAATAATCTTGCAAATACGCGAACAATCTGCTAATGAGAAAGACTTAATATATCATGTGTACACTTTGTTCAATGACTATTACCTAAATTTATGTAAATTCTAAAACTAAGGATTAACTCATTGTAGTTTTGTCCTTAGTTATATTTGATATTACTGATTATTCGGATTTCGTTTGGTTATATGCATTTTACGCATTTTTGAAATTATGTGTTTGGGTTCTAGTGCTGCTGATGAGGAATGAATTTCCGAAATGGCCATACAGCCCATTAAAATTATTGCAGTTGGAGTAAACATATGTGTTATGGTCTCATGTTCATTTACTCCATATCCTTTAATAAAATGTTACACGAAAGAAATACTCATTTGTTTCATTAATAGAAACTGAACCTTTTACAAATGTCGGTTTTCAGACAATTATTTATCCGATATGTTACTTAAACTTATTTATTCTTAACAGGAAAAAAATATATAAGTTGAATTAATAACATTATTTTTGCTAAATGAATCCTATCATTATATTCTCCAGAATAGTTGGTAAAAGAAACAATATAAACTCCCATATCTACATCTTTGATTGGACTTACATCAAAAATTTTGAGAAAATGGGTTTCTCAGTACTAACATTTACGACAAAAGAGACGACATTCATTTTAAAAATTATCAATTTTTTTAACATTGACAGTAATTTTCACACTTTTGCTGCTACGGTGTGCATCGTTTACAGCTTATGCGTAACGCGAATACTAGCACCAATCATTCGGACTCTCTCATGTGGCATAGTTATCTCCGTAACCGCCCTATTACTCAGGGCTTCAAAAAATAACCCCTCATACGTTGAATAAAATCATTTTTTAAAAGGTTCGAATTTTTATAGACCAAACAAAAAGGATTCCAAACTGATTAATAGAGTCTTTATTTTCATTTACATTTTCTTTAATTATCATTTTTCTTCATATTTTCGTTAATTTCATGTTTATTTGTATTTTCTGTTTTCTTACATCAGACTTTCAAGCTGTTTTTACTTGTACTGTTTGTTTTGTAATATATTAGGAGAGGAGAGTTACTAAGTTGAGAAAACTTGTTGTCCGATCCTTTTGCATTTTATGCAATGAAATAGAATTTAAGTAAAAGTAAAGAAAAAAAATCATAACAAGATTCTTTGATATGTGTCAGTCCCTCATGAAAAAAAATTGATTTCGGTCTGATCTGTGATCTAAGATTCATTTTTATTAGTATTTGGATTAACATTTTGTTCACTGTCTGCGACCTTTTAATGGCAATTGCTGTTGAGTTGTGTCTGAACACTTTCTCGATTGATGTGTAGGTTTGGCGTGCAATAAAACCGGTTTAATCTACCATATTTTTAATTCCTGTACAAAGTCTGGATCATCGCAATTTAAATTTTTTCCACTGGTTTTACACTTGTTTTGTCCTTCTGTCTCTTAGATTTCGCCTTTTATTAATTCGTTGGGGTAATTTTGTCCTCGTAATTAATACAAATGATGATTTTAATTACAATCTAAGGTAAATTGGACGGGACGTGTGGGAATATCTTTACAGTACCCTTATCTACTTGCTGGATAAAATCACTCTTTGTGTTAGAAATAATTTCTTTAAGAACCTTACTTGAATTCGTTAAATGTTGATTTTCGCTGATACAAATTACGATTTGGAAATTAGAATTAGGTAATGAGATAGAAAAAGGGTAGGTTTGAGTACCCATAAACCGGTTTAACCCTACCACTGGCTTATGCTTGTGCCGGTACCAAGTCCGGCTGTCCCGAGTTCCTATCGTTATTTATGTTTGTCTCTTGTCTTATTTTTTTATAGTGTAGTTCACTTGTAAATTGTGGCATGCGATTGTAGTTCCCCGCTATTGTAGGTATTTACTGTTATCCTGTTTTTTGTAATTTTATTCTAGTTCTAAAGAATTTAGAGTCGCATATTCAGTTTAAACACTAAATTAGCATTCTTTTTTTTATCTATTATGTTTTTGATTAAACTTAATTAATTCTTCTTTCAGTATGATGATCTTTTGGTACACTGGAAATAAGGCATAAGACGGCCATTCGTTGTTTGTAGCTCAGTTTCTTATGTTAAATCGTTTTGACTGGTTTCATGATAATTTCAGATTTAAGTTCAAATGATAATTTTAATTTAGCTTTCCTGATCAAATTAGAGAGTATTATGGTTCACCGTACAAGGCAAATCAATTATTCATTGTGGAAATGTAATAATTAAGTTCAAAGATATTTATAAATCATTACAATGTCCTAAATTGTATTTAGTAAACTGAAATTAGGTCAGACAGATATTCATGCTATATTATAATGTAAACGTCGATTAATTTTGTTCAGTCTAATTGCCATTGTAATGTCCATTCTAGACAGATCGCTAATGTATTGACGAAAATTAAGATCAACCAAGGGATAGTAAGAATTTCCTCGATGCTTTTATCTTGATAAACGTAATTAAGGCATGGCATGCAAAAGTCTGTGCTTTATTGTAAACATAATTCTGGTCTTTAATTTTGCTTGTTTCTTCCAATTTATTGGTCAATGCTCTTTTGGAATACATGGAACATATGCAAAATTGTTAAAACTTGGCATTCTTGTTAACATATGACCAGTGATTGCTGTGATGGTCAGCAACAATTAAAAGACTTTTTTACTCATACTTTTTAAAACAGAAGTCATTAGACATAAACGAGGAAAGCTTGGAAAGTCACCCTACTCAATACGTGCGCAATGGGACTCCACAAACGTTTAAGAGTTCCAATATTAACAGCTATAATCAAAATTGGCACTATTTCAAAGACAATAATTGTTTGCATGTGAACGATTATTTCTTTTCGTGAATAAAGCAACAATTCAGAAAATAAAAATTCAGATATTTCCCCCATCTTGCATCCCTCATCAAAACATTATCGTGTTTCAGTTTTCTTTCTTCTTCAAAAGCAATATACATGTCTTCACAGGTATGATGAACTGCAGCATAGTTAATTTTTTGTGCTCCATGATGTTTAAGTCTATTGTTTTATATAAATGTTTGCTGCGTCCTCGATGACAGTCCGTTTAATATCTGTGCAATTACTACTCTTTACATAAAATTTACAAAGTAGACTTGAATCATCTGCAAGGTTGTTTCGTGTGAATTCCGGAACAGGTCTTAAAAAATGAAATTGAACAATTTGGAAAAAATAGGATTTCTTTCCGTCGAAACTGCATATGAGTAATTGTGAAAAACTTGGATTTCTCTCAGGCGAAATTGAGTAATAGTGAAAACTAGGATATCTCTCAGGCGAAATTGAGTGCTTGTGAAAAACTATAGGATTTCTCTCAGGCGAAACACAAGTCTATCTCTACATTGGCAGAATATATCTACATATATGCACATACATGCATATCTCTCCCAGGATGTTCAGAAAACTTTATAACCTGTCAGTAGTGTTTTCCGGCGTTTGAATCTCGCTTTCATATTTTTACTCGTAAACATATGACAATGTACATCTCTGTAAAATAAAGGTTCCCGTGCCTTTGATATTAGGGGTTCAGTAACTTTCTATCCTTGGTGATGGGAAATAAATTCCAGCAGAAAGTTTGATAAAATATAATTAATCCTTTTTTAGTAATCGATTGATATTCTTTGTACACTCGATCGCTTCAGTTTTGCTATTTTCATATTATGATGTTCCTAAGATATATTGCCAAAACGAATAAAACAAACAGAAAAACACACATTAAAATTTAATACAATAACGCAAAAAAGTATGATCGTCACATCTCGTTTTTTACCCTTTTAATATGAATTATGAAGTATTTGGAATTTGTAGAAGCAGTTATGTTGTTTGCATTTGTAAATGATCGTAAAGTTAAACAAGCCACATTCACGTTGCTCTAGCAATTATTTTTTCTTAATTTTTGTAATTTTATGTGATTTAACAAGATGATTTTTCGAAATATAATGACTGCCTAAGAAACCTAATTTTTTAAAACTCTGTTTCAGGTTTGCACGAGACTGCACCTGGCAAAGTTTACTCGTATTAATCAGTGAACCTCACAATAAGTTATTGCTTCAGAAGTGCATTTATAAACATAACTTATCGTCGGGTATAGGATTTCAAGCTGCGAGTAGATTGGAAAATCGATAGAAGTTAAACATTCACGTTGAAAAAATTGAAAAAATTAAATATTAAGTGTCTTCTAGTTCACTGCAATCGCCAGGAATGGCCTACACAGCCGTTCAACAGTAATATTTATGTTTCGTTTTGAAGAAAATCATAACGCACGAGCTACAGTGGCTTATTCATATTCTTTCAGTTTCCTTACTCTTTCATTAGACGATAAACCTAGAACAGTATTCAAACTAAAACATATTTTTTATATATATATTGTTTTTCTTGTAGACACGCTGTCAGTTATTCGCCTTTTGGGGTTTTAGTTGTATTTCATATGAGCTTCATTGTGATTTGCATACATGTATATTTAAAATACATTAGTAAACAAATCTTGATTGACTAGTCAATGTCTTTATAAATACCACTAGAATCAAGCAATGCAATTAAACAACGTTTTCATTGTTTTTCTACATCTTGATGTCACCATGAGGCCTTCACTAATGACCTTCGCTCATACCTCACAGTAAGTTCAAGGCGGCCACTATAAACGGTTTGAACAGAATTCTTTATCAAATGTCAAACAATGCTACAATCATGTCAAAACTGGTCGTGGACGCTGGATGAAAGTACATGTACCAGTCAATACTGGTCGTGGACGCTGGATGGAAGTACATGTACCTGTCAATACTGGTCGTGGACGCTGGATTGAAGTACATGTACCAGTCAATACACTGCTTTAAGGGTATTTTAAGCATAACTTATACAACATTTGCTTTAGTTTATAATAAACAAATTCGAGAGAAAAAAAGTGCAAAAAAAATTTATGTAATTTATGATTTTATTGTTATTCGTGTCTCTGATATTTGGTCTATTAAATGTAAGTGGTTTTTTTGAGTGCTAGCGGAATAAGGATGTACTTTTGAAGTGAGAGCATAATTACTGTTGGCTTGATAAGTAAATCATTCCATTAGAATCTTTCATCAAATTATCAAAGCGGGAAGACAGTGACATCTGTTTATTGGGAAAATCAAACGAAAACAATTCATAAAGTTTTTGAATTAGATCCAGGGTAAAAAAGAGATATTATTGTTAAATGATTTTCATGAACGAATGTAATGATTAAAATAAACAATATAAAAAGTAAGCAAGGATGAAACAACTTATTACAATAAATTTATTGCAAATGTGAAACAAAAACTTTTCGATTGATAGTTGTTCATAAAGGAAGAAAAACTGACTCATTGAATTAATTTTAAAGAAGTCATTAAAATCGAATTAGTCAGTTGGGAATCCAATCTGTTATTTCATTGATTTCAAACGTTTGAACAAAAGTTTTGTGGATACGGTTTGTTGTTTGTATTTGCTGTAAACAAAAGTGGTATACAAACACATATCAAATAACGGATAATTAGTGCATATTTTGAGGTTGTTATTCGATTTGAATTTCAAATTTTTCACGATTGATTGTACTCTTTGGAAATTGTCTGTGGAAAAGTCGTGTAGTGCTCCAAATCGGGCTTGATTGTTATATAATATAATTATACATGTCACTTATGGTAGTACATACGAATGTAGAAGTACTGTGAATTCATTTAATTTCGTGGGTAGAGAAAAAAAGACATTTCGTGGAATTCGTTGATTGCCACTTGTTCCAATAATTTTGTTAATTAAATTTAATAAAAATAAAAATTCTAAACAAAATGGCTTTAGCACCTTCAGTATTGATGTCAAAACACCAAAATTTAGAACTGTACCTGTAATTAAAATGTCACCTGTAATTAACAATTCATAGTAATGTGTAGATATTATGTAATTAGATAATCAACTGACATAACCTTACTCCATTCGTTATTTATAGATAGACACCTATATTGATTGCAAAATAAACATGTTTCTTTCAGTAGAACATAATAAAAATGATAAAATTTTAATTATTAATATCTTATCAAAACTAAATTGAGATGGTTCTTGTCAAAACTTCTTAAATGAAAATCAACACTTTAGCGTTATTGAAAAACAAAACAGGAAGCCAGTTACCGCTAATTTGTTAAATGGGAAACACTTGAAAATAAAGCATTTTAATTTATTTTGCTGCTATTAAAGGTTCGAGAGAATACATATCTATCCTTTTTTTGGATATATCAGGTTGTGTGCACAGGTACAAGTGCAAGGTTTATGGCCTTCGTTGATCATGTCCTTCATTATATCCATTCACTTATGTTTGAAGCTTGCACAAGAAAATCATATTTCGTTGAGTATTTGAATTCGTGGTTTGGGGACACCCACGAAAACCACGAAAATTGGTAAACCACGAATAAAAATGAATTCACTGTATATCTTAAAAATATGTAAAATAATTTGGTTTCTCTGATTTTATCATTTTACTCATGCTTAAAAACATTCTGTCACATAATACACCTTATCTTTATAGTCGGTAGCTTTAAAAGGTCAATATTTAACATGATTTCAAAATAATTTAGATATCTCTTTCCATATGAAAGTAGACACAAATGTTCAAATGTTTAAGTAAGGTCAAAGTCAGGGAAAGCCTATTCCGCCAATTTTTGAATATATTGAAATTGATGTCCATTACTAAAATTTTATTAACTGAATACATGTATGTTCTTTTTCGAAGCTCTAATCCATTTGAAATGGTATATTTTCTTACTTATCTGTACTAAATCCTTAAAAGTTTAAAACCATCAACACCATCTCCGATCCAGTGTGGAAAAAAGGGTGAAATTCAATACCAGGTGATAGTTGTAGAAGTAGTGGGTTAAAAGCCGGTATTAAAAAATACAAAAGCAACTAAGTAAAGTGTTTGTGCAATGAAATTTCTCAGTAAATATCTAAGAATTCCATGTCACATGATAATTGATTTTGTTTCATTGGAACTCCCTTTCCATTCTAAATTACTGTTGAAGTACTTTTATTCGTGGACATCGAATTTCGTGGTTTTCATAAATATCAGTTTTTCGTTGGTACTTCAATTCGTGGTTTCAAATTCTGTGCATCAAAACTTTATGGATAAATGCATTTCGTTGGGGACTTAATTTCGTGGTTTAAGGGAACCACGAAATCCACTAAAATTGGAACCCCATGAACAATAGTACTTTCACAGTATACTTCAAAGTGTTTGAGGTTAAGTTAAATAATAATAAATCAACCTGCTTAACGTTCATGTAGATTTATTTTGCAACTTCTTCTAAAGTAGCACTTAAAATATTCCAATTTATATAAGAGTTATGCTCCTCACTTATCTTTCCCTCCAGTTCCCTTTCCCATTCAAATGTAGTTCATATAAATTGTAAATTACTGTGAAAGTTCTCTTATTCGTAGGTGTTAATAAATTTAATTGTTCTGGCGAAAACTCATTTGTTCCTGGGGTTCTTGATCAATTCGTGCAAAGTTTCGGAATTCTGATATTTCGTCTGGTTTTTAATTTAATTGTTCAAGACAAGCACGAGAGGAAAAAAAAATATCTACTTTCTTTGTTTTTTACTTGTTACTTAAAGAGAATGACATATATATATAACTGGATACGGCACTGATTCTGTTGTCATGGTAACCGAATCATATATGGAATACAGGTAAAATAAATTTGACGTCCCTTGTTTAGAGTAAAGACAAAAAGTGGGGTGAAATAATAAATGGGCAGGGGCAGGATTAATAAATATTGTTTATCACAAATTTGGTATTGTGTAGAAGGCTAACAACCGTTCCCCTACCCATCTATTACTTCACAATGTCAGTGCTATAAAGCGTTTTGTGTTGTCTTGTTTAATTTTAGTTTTGTTTTCGTTAATTATGTTTGTGATACCTATTTATCCTTGTTCATGTTTGAATACATAATTGATTACAAAAGCTTTCAAAATTTAACATTAGCACTGTTCGAGGATTAGAGAAGTAACGTGTACCATGGAGTTTGATTGGTTTTGACTCGGGGTTAGCAAATGACATCATCCAATTAGCTTAATAACAGATCTCTCAAAACATATATGCCTCACTGACCTTGTGTCGGGTGCTGTTAAGAGAGCAGGACATGTTTACCCTTCTGGAGCACCTGATGTCACTTTCAGTTTCATTGGAGTTCACAATGTGAGTGCCTTTGTTTTGAATGTTGTGATTTCTATTTCTGTGCTTTGTATCTGCCTAACGTCATTGTTTTCTGTGTCTAACGTCATTGTTTTCTGTGTCTAACGTAATTGTCATTGTTTTCTATGTTCTCGTTTTGGCCATGTCTTTTGACTTCAATTTTTGTAAATTCCACTCCTTTGTTCCTTCGATGTTTCACCCAATTTTTGGTCTTTACTCTAAACAGGGAACGTCAAATTTATTTCACCTGTATTCCACCTGTGACGTAACACTTCACATGTCAGCCATTTAGTTTCTTTTCAACTGCCCTTTGAAGCCATCAATGTCGGTGATCATGGCCCAGTCCCACTTCTGTCATTTGTGTTTTAATCATATTTTTACGTTTTGATATAATGTGTGCATAAATTTATTGTTTTATCTTTTATCGCAGTTCGACAAGAATTTTAACTTGTTTGTTAATTTATGCTTACACGAACTGCCTCACAGCACTCTACATTTTATTAAATATTCAAATGTTGTCAATGCCTAAATTAATGTGTGTTTTTTTATTATTTAAACGTCATTTTGTTTCTTTAGGAAATGTAATAAACTTTATTAGCATGTACAAAATGAAAACAAAAAAGATTCAAAACACATTTTTTTTCCTTTTGGTTGAAAATGGACTCATTCGCAATTTTTAAAGTCTTCACTTCAGTTTTTCAATATCTATGCATAATGATAATTTAATTTTTATCATACAATTCAAACGAATTAGGGTTACCCTTAAATTCCTTCTCATAGAATTACATCTGTTTCTCAGCCTCTATCTTATACTGATGTACATGTCTTTTCTTAAAGACAAGATACTCCATTTCAAGATCTGACGGTGTACATCGTAGATTTTACTGTCACAGATTTAGTTTTATAGTGAAGCATTAGCGGAGCGGGACTACGAGCATTTTACGAAAGTAAAATCTTGAATACTAACTCCTTAAAAGATGTGGTTAAATGTATTGTTATGTTGATCCCAAAAAGGACGCCTTTAAACGTTTTTAAATAAGCAAAAGTTTGGTATCCGAATAACATTGCTATTGGTAACGTCCAAAAATCAATGGTTTTACTGTCTTAAAATTTAGACACTATCAAATCAAAATTAGTTGCACAAACATAAGTGCATTGAATATTGAGCCATACATTGTCTAACGATGCCTTGCAGATGAGTTTAAAATTGTGAGTATCTGTTGCCATTACTTGCAGATTCAGCCTTCACGAAAAGAAAATTCGAAAAGGTTCGAAGCTATTTTGGTAGAAAATTTGTTCTAAAGCCCATCCCCTGCTATGGATCTGGCAATACATGCATCATCGCCAGTAAAATGGAGATCTTTGCAAGGTCCAGTTCAGTAAGTTAGAAAGGACCACTGATTGCCAGATTTTCTACAACAAAACATATTCTGGAGTCGATAACGAAAACATTTATTTCAAAATAAGACTTTGTAAAAAACCGTTTCAAAGACATAGATCATAAAAATACTCTAGATATACTAATAAACAGCTCTTACTTAAGTTAAAGTTCAGTTGACCCCCATTCTTTGCGAAAAAAAATCAACTGTTTAAATTTGTAAATATTATCAATTCATAATCAAAGCATACTGAAATGTATAGATACACCTGTTGAAGCATGTCTGTTATCAACAAACAAACTGACGTCTCAGGTTAGATAAAACTATAGACAAGACATAAGAAGGAATTATATAATAAAATTGTCAGTCAAGTTTCTTTATTTTCTAATAAAATAAGAAATTTCATGTTTTAAAAACTTCAGCTAGGCACTATTTATTTCACATAACGGCATACGTATGAAATTTTTTAAAACATTTGTTACAATACCATGGATAAATAAATTTTAGGGCAAAAGATCCATAGGGAACCCAATGCGGGAGGTCACATGTCAAAACATTCTCAACTCAAAATAGCAAGAATTATATCCGGAGCACCTGATGTCACTCCCGGTTTTTATAGGAGTTCACACTGTCCGTGCTTTCGTTTTTCGTGTTGTCTTGTATATCATATTGTAACAATTTAGTTTTGTCTTCGTGAGTGATGTTTGTGCTACCGATTTGTCCTTGTGATTATTTTCATACTATAGAGATTTACAAAAAGATTTTCAAAATTTCACCATGATACTGTTTGAGGGTTAGAGAAGTAGCATGTATCATGGATCACATTGGTTTTTGTCTACGGGTTAAAAATGACATTAACCAATCCGCTACCAAACATACCTTTCAAAACACTTTATGCCTTTCTGATAGTGTGACGGGTGTCGCTAGCGGGGCAGGACATGCTTACCCTTCCGAGGACCTGATGTCACTCCCGGTTTTCATGGGAGTATACACTATGAGTGCCTTAGTTCTTAATGTTATTTTTTTATTTCCGTGCATTGTAGCTGTCTCACGTCCTTGTTTTGTCTTTGTTTTTATCTGTTACCGTTTTTGCCATGTCTTTGGACTTCGATTTTTGTAGTCATCGCTTCCCTTGTTCCTTCGGTATTCTACTGCCGTTGTTTCAAATACAATTCAAGACAATAATAATAATTCATAAAGCTGAAGAAACTTTGTACAATATTTTTCGTACGTTTTTATGACCAACATTTTGTTCCCGAATAAGATGTGTATAGCATTGGTTGTATACGGCATCAAGAACCATTTTCTACAACGGAGATTTTGTTTTGAACAAAAATAACTCAGAAGTGAAGTTTTTAAAACAAGAGATTCCATTAATTAACAGGCTGTGCTTATCATAAACATTTTCTCTCTGTTAAGGAAGTTGCGTATAATAATCGTCCTACAGAGTCTGCAACCATCGCTTATTTTCTGCTCGGACTGTTAGTACCGATACCTTGCTGTGAAGGTTGTAAAAATTGTGGTTATTACAATGTATGATCATGTGGCTTCTGCAAAAAAAGGTCAACTTCGTGCACGCTTAGATTGCCTATACAATAAGATGGATCACAGACCACTATATTCAGTGCTCATTTACGCAAGACACGCATGTTTCGTTCCACTTAATTTCTATAAAGCAATAAGTATATCATTATTTATCTATCAATCTTATAAAATGTAATACATTATTTTCAACAAACTTATGTACTCTTTGTTAATAAATGTTAAGACATGGATTTACAAAAAACTTCATGAAAGCTTTTCAATGAAAAAATAAATGCTGGCACTTTAGTAAGTGCAGGTAGGACATAATTTAGTTGGAAGATTGATAGTACATGCAAGTGGAATTGAACATTCTTCTTTCATCAAAATACTAAAATACTAAGGGGGGTAAAAGTAAAAAAAACTCAAATGTTTGACAACAACCTTTGAAGCCAACGGCAACGCCAATATTGAAGTTATCTTTTAAATTATTTGTATGTTGGCACATTCAAAAGATACAATTAAATAATTCCAAATGTAATTGTAACGTTTATTTTCATTGGTCAACGTCATGAATAGCAAACGGAAATATTTTTCGATATTTCCGTTTGCCCATTAATCCCGGCCCCGCAAAAATATAGTGCAGCAAATAAAGACGTCGTTAACATTGATAACGCATTTTTTACGTACAAAATTGGAATTATAAGGATAAAACACTGATTTTTAGGAAATTATCTATGTATAACCTCCGGCAGCTCACTCACAAACTTTACATAAGGTCCTTCGGACTTTATTCAGTTTGTGAGTGAGCTGCCGGAGTTTATACATAGATAATTTCCTAAAAATGAGTGTTTAATCCTATAATATCAATTGTAATGAATATATGCACATAAAATCTAGATATCCATACAAGATAATCATTTATTTGCCCTACTTATTGTAATCTGCATCTTGTCATAGGGTCTGTAAGTCTCGAATGATTTTGAAACTTTTGGGTGCAAAAAATAGGACCAAGAATTTACATTTTGAACAAAAATATATCGCGTTTAACAATCAAGGTTTGCTTTTTAGTGGAGAACGTTTTCAAATTGCAATGTTATCGTTAATTTTCGATGTCACGTGACGTTACATTCAACCCTTTCGCATAAGGTTTGTAATTCTCGTCACGTGACACCACATAAATTCAAGATAATAAAAGTGCAATAACAAAACTTCCCGCAAAAAAATATAGCTCATGAAAGTAACAACAATCATGTTTTTGCATTTTGACGCTGAATATTTTCCTAGAAACGCATGTTTGTAATATAATTTACCCGGAAATTAAACGGCATTTATTTGAAATACTGTTGCGTTGCAACATCGATTGGAATTATATGTACTTATTTGAAAGTTTTTGCTTTGACCAACGGGAATCTCTTGACCTTGTTTATTGTATAATTCAAACATATAACATATTCAGAAATAAGAAGGAATGTGGGAGCAATCAGCACTTACAAAGAACATACTTTATAGCTTGTAGAACTTTCTTCATCAGTAATCAACAAAGAAGGCGGACATGGCTTTAATAAAACACCACAGTAACCTCTAGTCATACCTAATGTAAACATGGACAGGAGAGGCGAACATGACTTTAATAAAACACCACGGTGACCTCTAGTCATACCTTATGTAAACATGGATAGGAGAGGCGGACCTGACTTTAATAAAACACCACGGTGATCTCTAGTCTTTCCTCATGTAGACATGGATAGGAGAGGCGGACATGACTTTAATAAAACAACACGGTGACCTCTAGTCATACATAATGTAAACATGGACAGGAGAGGCGGACATGATTTTAATAAAACACCACTGTGACCTCTAGTCATACCTAATGTAAAAATGTACAGGAGAGGCGGACATGACTTTAATAAAACACCACGGTGACCTCTAGTCATACCAATGTAAACATGGATAGGAGAGGCGGACATGATTTTAAAGAACCACACTGAGTCAAACAAGAAGTACACTGAGACGTAATCAAGATGTTGGAATTTTTAATAGATAATATTTTTGTCGAATTTGGATGCCGTGTTTTCAACAGACAATCGGGATTTCCATGGGAACTATCTGCGCGCCACTTTTAGCTGATCTCTTCCTTTTTTACCAACCATGATGTGAACGAAGCGAACGATGGTTGGTACTTGTAATCTCTTTTCGTCCTGAAGCGGAAGTGGTAGGAGCTTAAGTTGTATACGAGGTTTCGAAACTGAAATCGCATGTCGCGCCTAAGGCGCGACCACACCAGAACGGATATTAATGATAAAATAAATAGTGGGATTCGTGCCGAAGGCACGACCGTATCACTAACCAGAATCCTAGTCTGTATTTTGTATTTTCGAACACGAGATCACACGAGACAACGCGTGATCACACGAGACAGTCAGTTTCGTAAGTGTAAATTAATTATTATGGAAGTCAAAATGTCGTGCCGAAGGCACGAATAATATGAACAAATTGATACAACTGTCGTGCCGAAGGCACGACCACTACCAACATAAATAAAGAATAAATAACAAAGGAAGTGTGGTTCCCCATGACAACGCTTTCGCCATTTGGCAAACAACGGACATGACGGATGTCCGTAGCAACGCATTTCCCCCAACAGTCTGTGTCAATTTAAGACGTGCCGAAGGCACGACCACTAGGATAAAGATAAAACTGTCGAAGGCACCCCCTCACGTATCATGACATGAATGAAAACGGGGAGCACGAATGTCATGACAACGTAAATAAAGATAGCTGTAAATTGTTGACAAATGTTCATGCAAACATTTATAAAATAAATGCCCATGTAACAACATCCAGTGAACTCACCGACGATGAAACTGCTATCAATGATATATGTCTTACCTTGAAGTTAGATATTCCTTTTCCTTGCCTTATGTAGACCAAGACTATTTGATAGCCTGCTGGCGTGAATATTTGACTGAAAACTTTCGAAATGAATTGGCATCACGCAACAAAACATAATTATGCTCAAATTAATTTGAAAATCATCAATCCTCAAATGAAAACAACTAAGCGTCTGCTACACACCGGAAATATATGTACAACTAGCGTTACACTTCAAGGGCCGATAACTGCAAAAGTGCTATTGAGATTGCAATGCATTTTGAGATAGCATAAACTGGTGAAATGTATGTTTAGGAATCGTGAATTACAAAATAATCAGACAAGTGTGAATTTGAATATTTTACTATGAATTGGAGAGTATGTTTAGGAAACTTGAGCACACCTGTCAAGTCTCACAATTCGATTTTATCAATAAAATAATTTTGATACAATGATTTATAACCAATGATGTGAAAACATAAATACGGTGGAGGGGGCTCAAATATAAATATTTCCACTGCTTTATAATTTTATTGAAGAACTTCAAGTTTCACAAGTCTCAAATTAACCCCTACTCGCAGCTCTGCTGCAATTTTCTTGTTTCGTATGAGGCGAAGTTTTTACAAGGGCTTACACAGAAAAAACAAAAAGATTTAGCCCAGTTCTTTAATTTCAGCTTCCGCTACGTAGACGATGTACTTTCTCTTAATAACCCAAAATTCAAGGAATATTTACACCAGATCTATCCCAATGAGCTTGAAATTAAAGAGACTACTGATACACCTACTTCAGCTTCGTATTTAGATCTTTTAATTTACATTGACGAAAATGGACGATTGATATCTAAGGTGTATGACAAACGTGATGATTTTAACTTCCAAATTGTGAATTGCAACAATATACCTACCTCTCCAGCCTATGGAGTGTACATTTCACAGTTGATTCGTTACTGTCGGGCATGCAGTTTATACAGCGACTTTTTAGTTAGAGCAAAAAAACTGTCCCAAAAGCTGCTTAGTCAGGGATTTGTTCAACCTTTGTTACTTTCATCCCTTCAGAATTTCTATGGCCGTCACAATAATATCATTGACAGATATGACATATGTGTGTCCCAAATGAAAGCGGACATTTCCAGCTAGATTTCACGTCTTCACGGATTTGACATTACCGGATTTAACTCAACCCTGGATTGACTCACTGATAGTGTGACGGGTGCATGCCGCTAGCGGAGCAGGAAAAGCTTACCCTTCCGGAGCATCTGATGTCACTCCCGGTTTTCATGGGAGTTCACACTATGAGTGCCTTAGTTCTTAATGTTATCTTTTTTATTTCCGTGCATTGTAGCTGTCTCACGTCCTTGTTTTGTCTTTGTTTTTATCTTTTACAGCTTTTGCCATGTATTTGGACTTCGATTTTTATAGTCATCACTTTCCCTTTTCCTTCGGTATTCTACTGCCGTTGTTTAATAAAACATCACAGTGACCTCTAGTCATACCTAATGTAAACATGGACAAGAGAGAGGACATAACTTTAATAAAACACCACGGTGACCTCTAGTCATACCTAATGTAAACATGAATAGGAGAGGCGGACATGACTTTAATAAAACACAAAATTGCACTCTGATCATACTGCAATAAAGCAGAGACAGACTACAATGTCAAGAGCAATTTGAGTATATAATTATATATCATTTTATTTCATCATTTTTTTCATCCTGCCATTTTTTAAACATAACGTTAAACAATGCAGTTATCAAATCTTCGCTGATGTTGAAAAAAATGACACCTGTTATTTTTACAAAGCAACGCTTTCATAAAAAAAGTTCAAAGCTCATATCAGACATCTTAGCACAAGTCTCACTACAGAATCTACTCTTTCAGTCAGTAGTATGGGCTAGCTACAACAAATTTTATTTTGCTCCTTAAACCCCGTTATGAACTCACCTAAGTGCCATAATTATATATCATTAAAACTTGAAGGAATGAAAAAAATATATATCACTTCATTGCTTATTATAGAAAATATCGACAAGGTCAACAAACGCAAGTAAATAAGTTAAAAAAGACCATTTTATTTTATTTTCTCTGAACCTGAAAAGGATAACATTTCATCCAAGGATAAATAGTTTCATAAGTGTTGTTGTCTCATGTATCCTTACTGTATTTTTGTTATCATCTTATTTTATAGCAAAAGAGAAACTAGGCAATATCTCTACAAATACAAACTAGAACCAAGCAATGGGACAACACTTTTATTTATTTTTTTTCTTTCATCTTAATGTCGCTATGAGGCCTTCGAAAATGGCTTCGTTCATACCTCATAGTAAGTTCAAGATGGCCACTAGCATTCGTTTGAGCGAAATTGTTTGCTAATAAATCGGCAAACGAATACCGAAGCAAGAACGAGGAAAGGGGAAATTCTAAAATCATAAATCCAAAAAACGGCAATTCACAGCAACACGAACTGGGACAATATGACAGACATAACAAATAGACAAAAATAAACAAGAACGCCACAAAACTAAAGCAATAGCAGTGTGAACCCTATAAAAACTGAGGTATCGTCAGGTGCTCCGGAAGGGTAAGCACGATCTGCTCCACGCGTAGCACCCGTCACACTGCCAGTGAAAAGTCCGATTTTGTCACGGTAGGTGTTAGTCAGTCCGGCAACAAACTCAGAATCTACCCAAAGATATCTGTTCTCATTTGTGAAACAGAAACATTGTAATGGTCTGTCAAATCGTGGTGACGACCGTAAAACTTCTGTAGTGACAACTGCAACAGTGACTGAACATACCCTTGATGTATAAGTTTTTGAGACAGTAATTTCGCTCTGTTGACAAAATCGCTGTACAAACTACAGGCACAGCAATAGCGAATGAGTTGTGAAATGTCGAAAATCGCTACATCCATGTCAATACTGGTCGTGGACGCGGGATCGACGTACATGTACCTGTCAATACAATACATTAGTGGCACTGTAAGCATAATTGTAACATTTGCTTTTGTTTATGATAAACACACTTCAGAGAAAGTGCAAAAAATTTTGATGTAATTTACGATTTAATTGTTATTCATGTCTCTGATATATGGTCTATTAAATGTAAGTGCTTTTTGAGTGCTAGCGGAATAAGGATGTACTTTTGAAGTGAGAGCATAACTACTGTTAGCGTGAATAAGTAAATCATTCCATTAGAATCATTCATTACATTATCAAAGCGGGAAGACAGGGACATCTGTTTGTAGGGAAAAATCAAACGAAAACGATTCATAAAGTTTAATATGTTTTGGAATCAGATCCACCGAAAAAGAGAAAATTTTGTTAGATTTTTTCATGTACAAAATGAGATGATTTAAACAAAACAAGATAAATAGCAAGCGAGGATGAAACAACTTATTACAATAAATTTATTGCAAATGTGAAACAAAAATGTATCAATAGATAGTGGTGCTAAAAGGAAGAAGAAATCTGGTTCATTGAATTAATTTTAAAGAAGTCATTAAAATCGAATTAGACAGTCGGCAATCAAACATGTTATTTCATTGATTTCAAACATTTGTACAAAAGTTTCGTGGATGCGGTTTGTTGTTCGTAATTTTCTGTAAATAAAAGTTAGAATAAAAAAGTAATGAAAGTTCCGATGATTAGTGCACAATTTAAGGTTGTAATCGGATTTAAATTTCAAAGTTTTCACGGTTGGTTTTGCTGTTTTGAAATTGTTTGTTGAAAAGTTGAAAAGTGCTTGAAATCGGGCATGATTATAAATATCTTAGGAATGTAGATACATGTAATAGTATATTTAAGATATATATATGTATTTTTTCATGATTTCTACATTGGTATATTTTTTATCCTTTGACTCAAGAATGAAAATATTTGACCCGTACACCCGTTAAATGTCTTTTTATATTCAGTGGTTTATGAAAAGTCAGTATTACTGTAAACATAATTTCACTATAATTTTCAGTATTTCTTTCCGTATGAAAGAAGACCGAAATATTCCCATGTTAAAGTACAGTGAAAGACACGGAAAGCCAATTCCTGCCAATTTTCAAATGTCTTGAAAAGGATGTCCATAACTATCACTTTATTAATTGTATATGTTCTTTTACCAAGCTCTCTTCGAAAATATTTTCTTTTCTTTTTTTTACTTATCCTTACTACATCCTTAAAAGGTTTGATACCTTGATACCCTCAGAGCCTATTTGAATCCAATGCGAAAATAAAGTGAACTTCAATGGCAGGAGATGTTTGTAGAAATAGTGGATAAAATACTTAAAAAACAAGTTTTTGCAACTAAGCAAAGTGTTTGTGCAATAAAATTTCTCAATAAAAATCTATTTAAGAATTCCTTGTCACATGTTTATTGATTTTGTTTCATTGGAATTCCTTTTCCATTCTAAATTACGCTTGAGAGTGTTTGAGGTTAGGTTAAATACTAATAATTCAATAAGTTTAAAGTTCAGGTAGATTTATTTTGCAACTACTTCAAAAATAGCGCTTTATATCCTTCATTCTCTTATCTTACCCTACCCCATTTGATCAACCCATTCAAAAGTTGTTCAGATTGTTTGTAAATTATTGTGAAAGTAGTTTTATTCGTGGGTTTTTATTCAAATTACCTTGTTTTGTGCGAAAATTCATTTAATTGTAATTTCTGGGAATTTCGTAACTTATTACAGCTGTTTTCATAGCTTTTCCGTAGTGTCGAAAATATATATATAAGGATACATGGATGCATTGGTCCCTTTTTGCTGACATTGTTTACTTTCATACTCATGATACTACAATTATAGGTTTGAAAATTTTTTAAAAAATCAGGAAACGCACCAAAGGTGCGAAAGCCGAGTTGCGAATACTTGTTATTTTCATAAGTACATCATGGAATAGTTGCATATAAGCATATAAATTCTTTTATTTCAATCAGAGACTTATAATGGAACTTATGAGGATGTTTGAATTTGTCCTTACTTGACTAAAAATTTGGCAGGGGTTATAATCTAGGTGATACATATTTCTGATAGCTGCATGAAGTCAAAACATTCCAAGTCCCTTTACGAAAAAACTTTGGGAGGGGTTCCCCTCATAATCCAGGTAACATACATAATCAAAACATTCCAAGCCCCCTTTCAAAAAAATTTGGCAGGGGTTCCCCCTATAATCTAGTTTATACATATTTCTGAAATTGTGAAAAAATATATGAAGCAGAATTTTTTTTTCAAAGATTCAGTGTTCCGGTTTGGTTTCCATGGCAACTGAAAGCTCTACTATCCATTACAACCCATTTCAGACCACCATTCAAAAAAAA
>MJUU01058703.1:86644-101202 GCA_002080025.1 Modiolus philippinarum | reverse complement strand
ATACATATTGCTGAAATCAAAACATTCCAAGTCCCCCTTTCAAAATAAAGATTTGGCAGGGGTTCCCCTTATAATCTAGATTATACATATATCTAAAATTGCGATGAAAATTTATGTAGCAATATACTGTTTTTCTAAGATTCAGTGTTCTGGTTTGGTTTCCATTGCAACTGAAAGCTCCACTATCCATTACAACCCATTTCAGACCACCATTCAAAAAAAAAAATTGAACTGGGGTTCCCCTTATAATTCACGTGATATGTATTGCTGAAATCAATAGTTTACAAAAAATCAGAAACACAAATGTATTTTTTTTCATCTAAGATTTTATTTTTACTGGACATTGCAAAAGACTTTTAGTAATATTGAATATTTCTTCACATTAAATTAATTACCTCCCTTATTTTTATTACCTCCCTTTTTTAATTTTGACTTTTCATTATTTCTTATTTTTCAGTTATTGACACCAAAAAAAAGTTTGTTGGTGAACATGATTAGAACTATGAAATGAATTTACATGCTCTAACAAAAAACTACTTTAGTATGAACAATAAAACTTTTTTAGCTATTTTTGTTATCAAATAATACCGAACATGTGATTTTAGGCTTTATTGAAATGTTTAATTTTTGTTACATTTTTAGAAGTTGTGACCTTGACCTTTGTTGCACAAACTTCAAAATCGATAGAGTTCCTCCACTGATCATAACTCGTGTCTATGCCAAGTTTCATTTGGATGTATTATGTGGTTCTGGAGATATTGTCTGGAAACGGATAAGTCAAATTTTTGTTCTATATTTTTAGAATTGTGACCTTGACCTTTGTCGCACAAACCTCAAAATCAATAGGGATCTTACTCTAATCATAACTTATGTCTGTGCGAAGTTTCATTTAGATATGACATGTGGTTCTCAAGATATCATGCGGAAACGAAAAGTTGACGCCCGGACGCCCGGAGAGCCGGACGCCCAGACACCATTCATCAAATTATAAGCCGGCTAAAAAAGCTCCTGATATTACCCAGTTTGTGAGATTTTACTCTTTTGTGTATATATTTAATTAGCAATGATTAACAAACATCAAGGCAAAAAACGGCCTACAGCATATTCTCTGGTAACGTTCGTCGTACAGTTCCAAAGATATCTTACAATGATTATTTAAGCAACTGTACATGTATTTCAAAATAGCAATTCTGACAGTAATACACAAAAACGTCGTTATTGATAGTGTTAATTGTTTTGTGAAATCGATTACTGTTTTTTCGTTTTGTATTTCATGTAAGTAGTAACAGAAATAAGCAACAAATGCTAGTTTCGAACTGTAAAAATTCTAGCTGCTAATATCAGTATACTTGCATAAGTAGTGAAGAAGCAGATGTATGTCGCAGGAAAAATCAGTTTCAGAGTTTAAGGTGATCTTTTTAGAGGGCTAAGTAAAATTATAGATAACAATAAGGATAATCAAGGAGAAATACGCCTTTTCCAAACCAGGGTCCGAATATATTTCAATATTGCCAATCCCTAAAATAATGCGTCTTTTTAATTTTCAACGTCAGTATTTTTTTTTCTGTGGAAAATCTAACAAACATGAATTGCATGTCACATGAAAACAAAAACAGATCAAATCACACTGTTTTTGTTTGTTTTTGTTATTATTTTTGTTATTTTTTATTTTTATTTTTATGTTATATATATTTTTTTTTATTACATGAGACGCCGTGTGTACATGTGTGGTTTTTGATGAGATGTTTGCAGGGATGTTAATCTTTTTACCTATTTTTTGAAAGTCTGGTCGCTGGTATATTCGTTAAGCTGCTAGAATTTGTAAAATTCTTTTTTCAGTTTGTATATTTATCCCCCGCTTAGCGAAAGCGGGAGGATTACGTAATGCAGTCCGTCCGTATGTACGTACGTAGTAAGTGCGTTTGTACTGCTCCCCGATAGCTCTGACACTTTAAGAGATACAAATTTAAAACTTGGCACCATACTAGAGTATGATCAGAAGTAGTGCACTATGGATTCAGAATTTAGGTCAAACGCCCTAAGGGCAAATTATGGGCGAAAACGAATTTTCGCGATATCCAATAATTGAAGGAATTTCTTAGGCCATTTGGGCTAGAAAGTTGAAACTCGGCAATCGACTCACATATTATGTAGCAACTTCACAGAGCGTGTCAGAACTTTGGTATGACCCCTCAGGGCCTGGCCTCTAGGGGGTCCAAAAACGAAAAAATCGATTTCGCTAGAACTCCTCTTACACCTTAAATCGCAGAAACCTTGTAATAAGGGTCTAAGTAACACTAAAAAAGTTGCCTGTGCCGAAGGTTTCGGAATTTTGAAATTTGCCCTCAGCACGGAAAAATGAGCAAAAATGTATTTCGAGATATCCAGTAATAAGTGAAATCTTCTGAATCATTCATGTTTGGAAGCTGAAACTTTGTATGCAAGTTCGATTATATGCATCGCATTTACTGATGATAGCGGACTTTTGGTATGACCCCTAGGGGCATGCCCTTAAGGGGCCAAAAAATGTTAAAAAAATCAGTAATCATCAGAATGATTGGAACTTTATGTATAATTTTGATTTTGTGGTTTATATTTTCATGAGGAATTATTTGAATTGCTCTTTGAATCCGTTCTAAGTTTTTAGAATTTAGACTCCGGTGCCAAATTTGGTAAATTTCCAGAAAATGTCAAAGACATTTTTTTTGAAATTCCACATGAAGTTTTATGATTAAGCAAATTTTTAATGTCATCAGCTAGTATGAACACTAGGATTTCAAAAATATGATTCTAATTTTGGTAAATTTCCTGGAACTCTCAAAGACCAATTACTTTTTGGAATTTTACCTAGCAACCACATCTTTTTTGATGCCTTATAGTTTTAATGATCATTTTCAATGGTCAGATTACAAAAATATTTGATTCCAATTTTGGTCAAGTTCCTGAAACTCTCAAAGACCAATTATTTTTTGGAATTCTACCTAGCAAACATATTTTTTTTCAATTATTTAGAGTGATGATGAATTTGAACTGTCGGGTTGCAAGAATCTTTGCTTCTAATTTTGGTAAATTTCCTGAAACTCTCAAAGACCAATTACTTTTTGGAATTTTACCTAGCAACAATATCTTTTTTGATGCCCTATAGTTTTAGTGATGATTCACAATAGTCAGATTGCAAAAATCTTTGATTCTAATTTTGGTAAACTTCCTGAAACTCTCAAAGACCTACTATTTTTTGGAATTCTACCTAGCAACCATATCTTTTTCAATTATTTAGAGTTATAATGATGAATTGCAACTGTCAAGTTGCAAGAATCTTTGATTCTAATTTTGGTAAATTTCCTGAAACTCTCACAAACCAATTACTTTTTGGAAATTTACCTAGCAACCACATCTTATTTGATGCCCTATAGTTCAGTGATGATTTTCAATGGTCAGATTGCAAAAATCTTTGATTCTAATTTTGGTAAATTTCCTGAAACTCTCAAAGACCTACTATTTTTGGAATTCTACTTAGCAATCATATCTTTTTCAATTCCTTACAGTAGTGAAGATCATTTTCAATAATCAGAGTGCAAATAAAACTTATTCCAATTTTGATAAATTTTCTGAAACTCTCAAAGATTAATTACTTTTTGGAATTTTACCTAGCAACCATATCTTTTTGATGCTTTATAGTTTCAATGATCATTTTCAATAGTCAGATTGCAAAAATCTTTGATTCTAAGTTTGGTAAATTTCCTGAAACTCTCAAAGACCCATTATTTTTGGGAATTCTACCTAGCAACCATATCTCTTTCAATTTCTTACATTAAAAATTGTGATTTTCAACAGTCAGGTTGCAAAAATCTTTGCTTCTAATTTTTCTAAAATTCTCAGAACCTGTACTTTTTGAAATTCTACCTATAGCTTGCAATCCTATCTTTTTGGTGTTTCAGTAACACAGATTTTTTCCACAGAAAGAAATTTAGTTTAAAAAACACTTGTCTTTTTTTACAAGGGGAGGGGGTCCAAAAAGGGGTAGCGGGGGATCGCAGTCTTTGATTGGCTGTTTTTCATTATCGATACAGGTTGATTTTCCTAATTTATTACCTTGATTTTTCATTTTTTAACAAATTATTCATGTCAAACATTTTCAATGAATTCTCTTTTCTTTTGTAGATTTCAACTATTGAAATCGCGAGGAAGCGTTGCATTTATCACAATTCAAGAGGATTAGGGAAATCCGTAAATCCCTAATTTCACCTGCTTCTAAGCCTCTTTCCTGTCTTCGTCTGAATGACAAGGTACCCTATTTGAAGATGTGATGGTGTAAATCCTACATATATACTGTCATAAATTATTTTTCTGCATTAGCGGAGCGGGAAAACGAATATTTGCGAGAGTTAAACCTTGATTAACCCTTAAAAACTATGTGGTTACATATATTCTAATGTAAATTCCAAAAGGACGCTTTTAAATAATTATAGAATTACTGGAAGTTTCCGAATAACATTGCTATTGTGATTTCTTAAAATTTAGACGCTTTCGAATCAGAATTATCTGCACAAACAGAAGTGATTTATATAATAGACATACTGACAAAACCTTGCAGATAGTCATGAGTGAAGTTTACATTGTGAGTATGTGCTGCCATTACTGGCAGATTCACCCTAAAAAACAGTACCAAAGGTTCCAAGCTATTTTCGCAGAAAGTGGAGTCGAAAGCCAAATCCCTGCTATATATTCATCATCTCCTTTTACGGAGTTCATTGCAAAGTCATGTCCAGTAAGGGAGAAGGAACCACTGTTTGCCCGATTTTCTACAAAGTCTCGATCCAATAATAGAAATATTTATTTCCAACTGACACTATTGTTGCATTCAGACGTGCATTTAATGCGCATCGAATACATATCAAAAACGTTTTCGATGCGCATTCGATACGTAATACGTGTGAACGCAAAGTTACCGACACGTTCTGAAAAAACTAATACGTATTAGATTAATACGCAACGAATGCGAATCAAATCGAATTACGTGTGAACGCAGCACTTGTTAAAAAACTGTTTCAAAGACACAGAGCAAAAAAAACAGATCTACCAATAAACATCTCTGACTTAAGTTAAAGTTCAGCTAACCCCCATTCTTTGCAAAAAAAAATCAACTGTTTAAATTTGTAAATATTATCGAGAAATAATCAAAGCATATTGAAATGTAAAGATACACCTGTCGAAGCATGTCATTTATCAATAAACACACTGACGTCTCGGGCGAGATAAGACTGTAGACAAGATATTCCTAGGAATTATATAATAAAATTGTCAGTAAAGTTTCTTTATTTTCTCTTAAAATCAAATTTTATACGTTTGAAAAACTGCAACAAGGCAATTTTTATTAGAAATGACGGTATACGTATGAAACATTTAGTACATTTGCAACAAAAGCACGGAAAAAAAAGTAGGCTAAAAGATCCATAGGGAACCCACTGCGGGAGGTCACATGTCAAAACATACTAGACTGTTGACGTAATAAGTCTATGTTGATGTTTTGCTGAGGGCCAGGGTTCTACTTTTATGCAAGTTAGCTGATTATATCTTTGGTGAGCCTTCAATAGGCAGAATGTTTCAAATACAATTCTAGACATGCACCTCAAAACATTCCAAAAATGACAATTTAGAAAGCTGAAGTGGCTTTGTGTTATATTCCTAGTAGTTCCGGAATAAGATGTGTATAGATTTGGTTGTATAGTTTTGAGGGGCATCGAGTACCCATTTTTCTCTACGGGGATTTTGTGTAGAATAAGTAAATGTTAACTTGGAAGTGAAGTCTTTAAAACAGCAGATTCCATGTATTATAAACATATTCTCTCTATTTTGGAAGTTGTGTGTAATAATTGTCCTGTATAGTCCGAGACAATCGGTTATTTTCTGCTCGGACTGTGAGTACCGATTGTTTGCTTGGAAGGTTGCAAAAATAGTAATAATCACAATTGTATGATCGTGTGATTTTTAAAAAAAATGTCAATTTCGTGCACGCTAAATTTTCCTTACCTTCTATAATAAAAATATGAGGAGTCAACGATCAACTAATGCATTGATGTACTTTATTCTTTTAAGTCTTAGATACTGTCCCCTTCTGCAGGACACGCATGTTTCGTTAAACTAAATTTCTATAAAGCAATAGGTATATCATTATTTATCCATCAATCTTATAAAATGTAATACATCACTTTCAAGATATTTTAGTACTCCGTGAATATAAATGTTTAGACATAGATTTACCATAAATATCATGAAAGCTGTACAATGAAAAATAAATATTGGCACTGGGAAGTAGGTCATAATTTAGCAGGAAGGTTGAAAGTACAAATGTGGCCATGCAAGTGGAAATTTTGAAAATTTTTGTTTCATCAATTCGTACAAAACTAAAATACTGACGGGGATAAAAGTCCGAGAAAAAAAATGACAACCCTTCAGGCAAACGGCAACGCCTATGTTGATTAAGAAATTATCTTTTTAATTATTTACATGTTGGCAAATTTAAAAGATGCAATTGAATATCAGTAGTAATTAATATATGCAAATAAATGTACATATACGGAAAATTTAGATATTGATACAAGATAATATTTTTTTCCCTACTTAATGTAGTCTGTACCTTGTCATAAGGTGCGTAAGCGAATAATTTTGAAATTTCTAGGTACAAAATAGAACCAAGAATTTACATTTCGAAAAAATATGTATCACGTTTAATAATTCAGGTTTGTTTTTTGGTGGAGGATGTTCTCAAACTGCAATGTTATCGTACATTTTCATCTGACGTCACATTCAAACCTTTTTGCATATATATAGGGTTTGTAATTCTTGTCACGTGACCCCACGTGAATTCGCGATAATAAAAGTGCAATAACAAAACTTCCCCACAAAAAATAACAACAATCATGTATTTGTATTTTGACGTCGAATAATTTCCTTGAAACGAAAGTTTGTAAAAACATTTACCCGAAAATTAAACGGCATGTATTGAAAATACTGGTGCGCTGCAACACCGATTTAAAATTTGAAAGACTTTGCTTTGACCAACTGGAATCTCTTGACATTGTTTATTGTATAATTCAAACCCATTACATGTTCGGTAATAAAAGAAGCATGTTGGTGCACCCTTCACTACAATGAACATACTTTATAGCTTGTAACAATTTTCTCGTCAGTAATCAACAAAGGAGGCGGACATGACTATAATGAAATACAACAGTGACCTCTGTTCATACTTACGTTAAACACGGTCAGGGAAGGCGGACATGATTATAATGAAGCACAACATTGCACTTTAATCATGCTCAAGTTAAACAGGGACACGAGAGGCGATAATAACTTTAATGAAATATAACTTTGCATTCTGATCATACAAAAGAAAAACACAGACAGGAGAGGCGGACGTGATTTTAATGAAACATAACATACACTGTGATCATACTGTAGTACAACAGAGACAGGCAAACTACAATGCTTTCATTTATCTATTTAAGTTTATTCAGGATGTTCGTGCAAGATAAAAATAATCTCCGGAAATTGAGCTTTCTCTTTCTTCGCCTCAAATTTGCATGTTTTGTCTCACAGCAAAGTTTAAAAAGCAATTTGAGTATATATTCATATATCAATTAATTGTATAAAGACATTTCATCGTTTTCTTCATCCTGCCAATTTTTACACATTACGTTAAATAGTGCAGTTATCAAATATTTCTGATGTAGAGAAAAAAAATGACACCTGTTTTTTCTCTTTTTTTATGTTACAAAGCAACGCTTTTGTAAAAAAAAGTTTAAAGCACTTATATCATACATCGTAACGGAAGTAACTCTGATCAGAATCTACACGTTATGTTTTCAGTATTCGCTACAACACATTTTATTCTGTTCCATTTAACCACATGCTGATCTCGCCAAAGTACCATAATTATATATCATTAAAACTTGATGGAATGTATAATATCGAAGAATGCAAGAGTACAAGTTAAAAAAATCCTTTTTGATTCCTTTATTTCTCTGAACCTGAAAATGATAGAATCTGATTTAAAGATGAATGGTTTAAACCGGAGTTCATATTGTGTATCAATTCATAGTTTTGTCAGTTGCCTTCAGCATTTAGATTACCGTAGTTAGTGAGTCTTGAGCGACTGTGGTTTTAGATTTCACGACTGACAATTATTTCAGATTTTGCCTATGCCTAATTTGTATGAAAAATGTAGAAAGGTAAACAATTTTCCAATCATTCAATTGACGCAGCTAATTATTGTAGTCTCTATATTGTCAATGGGTCTATAACAATCTCCGAAACAGAGGCGCATAGCTCTTCGTCCGCTATTTTATAATCCGACAGAGGTAAGTATCTGACGAAGGAAAAATTTGCACCTCACCTCTGTTTCGGAGATTAAGTTTGTAATTCTTGCTTGATTTTGAAACTTCTGGCTACAAAACAGCACAAAAATTTACATTTTGAACAGTAATATATGACGTTTAAAGTCATAATCATTTAGTGTCACGTTTTAGTGGTAATTGTTTTCAAATTGCATTTTTATGGTAAATTCTAAATGTCACCTTACGATAAATACAGATCACTTTGAAGAGGATTCGTATTTCTTGTCACCTCAGACGAGCTTGACGACAAATTAAGCTGCGGTAAGAAAACGTTCCAAACAAAGTATAACTCATGAAAGTATCAGCAATGATGCTTTTTATATTTTTTAAGACGGGCGGGTTGTAATATAGGGTTATTGCATGAAAATTGGGAATATTGTCTCGAGCAGAATTTTATATTGCACGAGTTTACGAGTGCAATATATATTCTACGAGGGATAATATTCCCCAATATTCATGCAATAACCCTTTCATTGTAAAGCATTGCTAAAATTTCTGTTAAAAACGGATTTTTGTTGTCAATGACGTCATGAAATTTAAGTCATATTTGCACTAGTGCAATATTGAAATTTAATGCACGCTTACATCTGGTTGCTTTCTCAGGGAAATATTATGTTGCTATACAATAATACAATTTACCATGTAAATATTTTAAACGGCACTTTTTCAAAATAGTTTGATGTTTTTCTTACAAAAATTATAGGTCTAATGTCTTCATAGAAAACAATATCTAAGACTGTTATACTGTACTTGGATTGCTCGTCGTGGACCGTTCTTTCCACAAAATTTTGCCTCATGTGTCACGTTAAGTCGGAGGCCCTTGTGTGACATAAATTAATCTTTTACTCTTCATCTATCAAGAACAATTTTAAATTGTTGCTTTAAATTTCAGCCAACCAGGCTGCCTTATTTCAGTTTCCAAGAACCAACCGTTCACAGTAATAAAATACACTTTTTTATTCTGATAGCACCTTTTTACTTTAAATTTACTTCTAAATTATCCGTAAAGCGCAGATTTATAATAGGAATAAAAGTAATTTTGGAGGTTTTTGGAGCATAAAGTCTGAAGAGAATTATGTAAAGGTTGTAAGTAAAAGGCCGTGTTTAGAAATCCATAAATTCCTCCAAAAATTCTTTTATTTCTTTTGAACTTAAAACAATGTCGTCATTACCTTTGACGTCACTATATACTGCTATGCCTATAAATGGACAAGGAACATTTATCGGGAAATAACCTTATTTATTATTGCTATGATGTTGACCAATGAAATAAAACGTCGCAACTACGATTGAAATTATATGCACTCATTTGAAAGTGTTTGCTTTGACCAACTGGAATCTCTTGACCTTGCTCGTTGTGTAATTCAAACCCATTACATGTTCGGTAATAGAGGAGGCATGTTAGTTCCCTCTAAACTTATTAAGAACATACTTCATAACTTGTAACAATTTCCTCAGCAATAATTAACAACGATGGCGGACATGACTTTAATGAAATACAGCAGTGACCTCTATTCATACTCAGTTAAGCACGGACTTGAATTAAATGAAACACAACAGTGACCTCTGTTCAACTATAGTTAAACAAGGACAGCGAAGGCGTACATGACGTTAATGAAACACAACATTGCACTTTGATCATGCTTCAGTCAAATAGAGACAGGCAAACTACAATGCTTTCATTTATTTATTTTAGTTCATTCAGGATGTTCGTGCAAGATAAAAAAAAATCTCCGAAAATTAAGTTTTCTCCGTCTTCGTCTCAAATTTGTATGTTTTGTCACAAAGCAACATTCTGCTATTTTTTAAACATCACTCCAAATAATGCAGTTATCAAATCATGTAGACCAAAAAAATGACACCAGTTTTTATACGACCGCAAAAATTTTGCGGTCGTATTATGTTATGGCGCAGTCGTCGGCGTCGGCGTCTGTGGCCAGCATAACTTTGTTTCTAGTGGACGGATCATCTTCAAATTTCAGTATGTGGTATCTTGGCATAATGGCTATCCCGGGTTTTAATTTCGGGTTTATGGCCCACCCGTTTCAGAATAAGGGGCCAAAAAGGGGTAAAATTGGGTATTTTTGTGTCTGTGGACAGCATAACTTTGGTTCCAGTAAACAGATCATTTTCAAATTTAAGTATGATGTTTCTTGGCAGATGCTTTAGCCCAGGCTAAAATTTTATGATCCTGGCCCTGCCCGTTTTAGGAAAAGGGGCCAAAAGGGGTTAAATTGGTTGTTTTCACATATTTGACTGTAGAATCTTTATTATTTATCGGATTTTGATGAGGTTTCTTTCAGTAAACTCCTTAGAAAATTTCCAATCTGGAATATGCCAACCAATTTCACGTGGCATGTACCGTTCACGAGATAAATGGGGCCCAAAAGGGGCGAATTTCAAAAATTTCATTTTTTTTATTTTTAGTCCGATTTTGATGCAATTTTTTCCAAAGAATTCCTAATGAAAAATTATCTAACGCTCTACTTTTAGATTTTTGGTAACTTGTTTCCTTACCCAGCTATGAGGGGCCGAAGGGGGCCAAAATCGTAAATTTACAGATAACCAAAAAATTTTATTTTTCATCGGATTTCGATGGGATTTTTTTCTTTGGATTCCTCTTGATGTAAGCTTTCAGTACTATGTCAATGGATTTGGCGTAGCTCTTACCGTTTCCGAGCTATGAGGGGCTGAAAGGGGCAAAAATTGTAAAGTTACAGATAACCTAAAATTTTTATTTTTCATCGAATTTCGATGGGATTTTATTCTTTGATTCCTCTTTATGTAAGCCTTCAGTTATATGTCAACGGATTTGACGTAGCTCTTGCCGTTCCCGAGTTATGAGGGGCCGAAGGGGGCCAAAATAGTAAATTTACAGATTACCTTAAATTTTTATTTTTCATCGCATTTCGATGGGATTTTTTTCTTTTGATTCCTCTTGATATAAGCTTTCAGCAACATGTCAATGGATTTGGCGTAGCTCTTACCGTTTCTGAGCTATAGAGGGTCAAAGAGGAATCATAAGGAGTCATAAGGGCTAATTTTTATTTTCCCTAGTTTGTGTCCAGCTAATTACTTGGTCAATCTCCTTATTGCGTCCATCTAATTATTGTGTCAAGCTCTTTCCTATGTCCATACTCACTTTAAATTACACTTTTTCAAATTTCAGTGGACGACATGCTGCGGTCGTATCATGCTGCGCTCGGCGTAGCCCTTTATTTGACAAAGCAATGCTTTTATTTTAAAAAAATGTATATCATGCATCCTAACACAAGTAACGCTGATCAGAATCTACACCTACGGTTTGTAGTTCTCGCTAAAAACAAATTGTATTTTGCTCCATTTAAACACATGTCGATATCACCGAAGTTTCATTTGTTTGTTTATTTGATTCTATATAATAAAAACTTGATAGAAAAAAATCGTAGAAAATATCGATGAAGTCGACAAACGCAAGTGTACTAGTTTAAAAAAGTCATTTTAGCTTCTTTCCTTTCTCTGAACCTGAAAAGAATAACATTTCATTCAAGGGCAAATAGTTTCCATCGCTTTTCATATTGTGTTTTATGTATCAAGTTATAGTTTTATTATTTGCCCTCAGCATTCATATTTACCGACTAACAACGGTCTTGAGCGACTGTGGTTTCATATTTCACGACAGACACTAATAAATGGGTATTGTTTCAGATTTAGCCGATGGTACCTGGTATATATAGGAGATGAATACGTGCATTTTTGTCTAGCAAGAAATGTTAGTGAGTATGGCAAGGGAGGTTAATTCGTGTGACGTAAAGCAAACAACTTTATAAATGGAAAAAGGATACGTGCTGGTTTGTTTCATAAAGAACATTATTCAATACAAACAAGGGGGTATCGAATCTTACATTGAATTGTGTATTGTCAATTTAAATTCAGAATAAATTGCTAAAAAAATAATTTCCCCATTGTTACTTATCTCTTTCGTAGCAGCAACATACCAACCTCACCCAGACTTCCCAAACCCTTGGAATGTATATTCCACATTTGATTTGATAAAGATTGAGCGTGTAGTTCATACGGTGACTTCGTGAGAATAGCAGAACTATTGTCTTATAATACATCGGCAAACGAATAACGAAGCAAAAATGTTGAAAGGGAGTCCCAAATCAAAAATATAACATCACAGCAATTCATATCCAACACAAATTGAGACAGCATGACAAAGACAAAACAAATAAACAAAAAGGACCAAGAACTACTTAGTTTAGGATATATTTTCAGCTTTTCTTACTATTGTCACTCTAGAAATTCTTTGACCGTCAACACCACTGTATAGCTATATATGAAATGCCGGGTTCAAAGTTGAGGAGGAATATTTTCGGCTATTAAAAACCGTTCTTTTTCATGATTCTTCCAACATCCTAATCTCTTCATTGTTTTACAGAATCTCTTATGTCTTGTATGTTTTTTTAATGTGTAAATTATGGAGACAGAAAGGTTTGGAGAGTAGCTTATTTAATGGTAAACAATTAGTTTTTTTCACTTTCTGGACGACTATGGAGTAAAGTAGGTGACAAACGAAAGTGGTATTTTGAACTGCCAACGTTGTTATGTCTTCGGAAAAGGTGTTTGAGATTTGTACTAAATCAGTTATTTTCTTTCAGTTATTAAATAAAATATTCTTAAATCCATCCATCGAATTTGTGCTGACGTTGTGCAATTTGTAATTAACAAACATAGAATCCTTATGAAAAGGAACTGACAACACGTGATGATTTACTAGCCGCGATTATGATAAATGGTTACATGTAGTGCTAGTTTATTTTAGATTTATTGCTAAACCTACTATTAAATGAAGAAATTTGTTAGTTTTTACATAATAAATCTTGTTATCTGTTCTCTTTCATAATAGTATTATGTATTGGTTTTGCATTACCATCTTCTATAACGTGTGTACCGGATATAAATTATTTCTTTGGAACCAAACAAAACAGGATAACGGAAACTGCGAAAATCTAAAATAGCTATCTCGCCACCGTTATTTTATCTGTTTCCAAAAGTCAAGCAAAGAATATGGAATGTCCAAAGTGAAATACTCTTTAAAAATTGTATTTACTACTTAAATCAAATAGTTTACAGCATTCTATAACCTGGTGCATCTTTATTTTATATATATATTTTTTTATTTCAATCTAAATTTTCTTTTATGTTTGTTTTCCATATTGACTTTTGACCTGTAAAGGTCTCACTATTCGATAACTCAGTTATCTTCTTCTGGGTCCCAAACCGATTTCACTTTTTCCGGGTATCCAATCTGGATAAGAGATCAATAACAGGATGAGGAAAGGAGAAATATATATTTCTACCTCAGAATGACTGGAGAGCTCATATTAGGTAATGATGACATTTTTTCTAGAAAGGGCAACAAAATGCATATGCAAAGAAATTAATGAAAAACTATTGCATGCGAAAAAATATATAAGCCTCCGAAACTGACTTAAAACGTAACAACACTTCATGTGCAATACCTTCAAAGTTTGCAATTCTAAGTTAAATAATATACGTGTTTTGTTTATGTGTGTTTCCACTGCGTCTTAGTCGGCCTTAGTCATGTTTGTACTATCTGTCAGTTGCGAATTGGTGTGATCATTATCAGTATACACAATAGATGTGACTCTCGATAGAGTAAATATTTTTTCTATAAAATCAATATAGGATTCAACACTTAACTCCAGCAGCTCTCTTACAAACTTAGGGTATTCCAAATGACTTCATTTAAAGTTTATGAGTGACACGCTGGAGTTTGAATATACGATCATTTAATAATTTTATCCTCATCTCTTATTCTTATTGCCAATGAGAAAGAACCTAGGCTCGAAACGTTTGGTTATAATATCATTTCTTATTTCATCTCAAGATCACTTCTCCTGAGAGTCTCTAGGTTTAGTTTAGAAGCAATAGATGCGATTCCTATAAATTCATTATAAGTGTAATAGAATCAAAACCAAACCTTATCAATGAATTACATTCTTTGAAAGCATATTTTTCTATTGTTGCCAAGGGGCCCTCAGAAAAATCTTATGGCCCTTTGCCCAGATGTTTGGTCGTGACAGCAGCTTAACTACCAGGAAAGCCAGATGATAATAACCATTTCGATTTGCACCTGGGAGACAGTGAAGATAT
>MJUU01058703.1:70385-86615 GCA_002080025.1 Modiolus philippinarum | reverse complement strand
TTTTATTTTTTTTTTTTTTTTTTTTTTTTTTTTTTTTGTATTGAAGAAAACTTAACTTGTTTATTTAATTTGTCTAACTGAAAAATCAGACAGTTATCTGATTTTATAATGTTTATTTAATATGAAAATAATATTAATCTTATAGTTAGAGGCAAATAAAAGACAAGAAAAAAGTTTATCAACACTTCACTCATCAAACTTACATCAACACTTTACTCGTCAAACTGGCGATATCATACTTCTTATTTTCATTAATTTAGATTTTAATTAAATTAATTTCCGCGACGAGTGCAGTTGAAAACTTTTTACAATACCAAAATACATTAACTAAGCATGTCACTTGTAAAATGTTATTTAATAAAAACAAATCATTCTAATCTTTTCTTTGCCTAAGATATTGGCAATACACATCCAGATCTTTATGATACAATATATTTTCTCTGACGTTCAGTGATATAAATATACTTAGTTTTCCATTAAATTTTTTTCAAAGCTTTAAATCGGGAGCAAAAATAAAATATTATCTGAGAAATCTTTGAAGATCTGCCAGCTAGAGGTCGGATTCAAACAACATGATATTTAAGAGTGAAAAAATGAGCGATTGTTCTCAACAAGATTTACAATATCAAACCGTGCATAAAATGTGATTATATTTGCAGACAAAGCATTGTTTTCTAATTGACAGTTTTATGTAAGAATCAAGAAGAACCTTTTTTGTTTCAAATCGAATAAAGAATCAAAGCAAAAACAAAGGAACATGTAAACAGCAACCCTTTTGGAACCCGCATTTGATTCGCAGCGAATGTATAATATCGTCGAGACAGAAATTCCTGAAAGTTCTGGTGGGAATATTTTATGTGTCTAAATTTCAAAAATAATTTGTAATTAGACTTTTCGATATTACCTTTTGCATAAATAACAAGTATCTAGAAAGAGAAAATGACTCTGATGCTGTAATATAATGTTTTACTAAAGTGTTTATAGCCAAGTTGTGGATAACAGCTACTCTGTTTGTGTCTGTACTTAAGATATGTAGGTAGCACGGTACAGTTTCTTTTTCCATAGGCGACAATAGTAACATTTTCAAGATTTTCACCCATTCATAACTTTCACCAGATATATTGTAGTATTCTCGCTTGTAGAGCATCCATTTAACTTTTAAAAAATACCAGTGAAATATAGTCATGACCAATTCCCTAAAGAGCCTCTAATCAAAGTACGCACTGCCCGTCAGTTTACCTGCAGTCTAAGTTGCATTGAAGGGCATATTACCAATAATTCTAAAAAAAATTAATCTCCATTAATAAAGGGCACATGAAAATTTCTTATATATTTTCTTAATCATAGATAATTTGTCTATTTGAAAAAAAATACAACATGAATATTATATTTAATAACCAATTAGAACTCAGCTTTCAGTATTCACTCCTCTATAGAATCTTGGGTACACAAAAGGGAAAAACCAGTTCTATGTTTAGAAACTGTACCGTGCTACCTGTATGATGACCCAACAGTTTGACAAAAAAATCACAGGCGTCTAATGTCTTGGCACTTGATAAAAAAATTTAATAACTTTAACTCACATTTCTGTATAGTATGGATTTCCTAGCTTTAAATTTTGAATTCATAAATACTTGAAATAATTATGCACCCTTTATACATACATATTAAACGAAAAAGTGCTGCCAATCCATTCTAAATTACTATGCAGAATATCTTTAACTACGATATTTTCGAGGAGTTCGATATTTTCGAGGAGTTATCTACAGGCTTCATGAACACACAATTCGATAAAATAAACTGATTAAACTAACCCATTACTTACATCATACATAAAAGAAATAACCGTGGCAATATGCACACCCTCGATCCTTGACAAACAAATGTATAGCTTAAATGAATATTGAGAGAGGAGTAATGCAGAATCGACCCTTCAACACAAAACATTTCGATCAAATGGATAAGCATCTGTTAAAGGTAAACATGTCAACTACGGTAATGAAATCAAATCCAGTAGAGGAAAAGAACAAACTTACATGTAACGTATTGAAAGGAGACAATGCTGTCATGTGGGAAAAAATATCCCATAGCAGTCCATGAGATCGTGATGTTGACCGTTCTGTAGTTATTAATTCAAGATGTGGGTAGTACACCCTTGTAAAAATATCATTTTGTGAGCAAACAAAGCTCTATCAAAAAAGTTGTACTGAATCGACCAAAGTCCAACTGTAGCAATGTGCCGGTGCTGTTAGAATGCTGCTACAAAGAAAAGCGAAGTTGACCATTGGAAAAGTGAAGTCATTGCATAGTTTGTAGTCCCCCTCTCTTGTAAATTTCTATATAAAGGTCAACGAATGGGGCTGATATGGAATAATAAATCAAGAAACTAACAAAAATGTATATTTTCGACGAAAACGGGTATTAAATATCATATACTTATAAAATTGAAGATCTTGTTTCTAAAGTCTGGAATGTATATTCCACATCTTTCAGTGGCCTGACGTATTGGGAATGAAAACATACTATCATTTCATTCAAAGCTCATTGAAATTATTGCAGTTGGAGTTAACATATGTGTTATGGTCTCATGTTCATTAACTCCATATCCTTTCGTAAAAAAAACATCCGTTGTCACTAGATTTTAGTTTTTAAAACGTTTCACCGGGTATCTTATTAATTTTGTCTCTATACTCAACAATTTGTGTAATCCATTCAGTGTTCTTCCGTCGCATTACAGTGTTGATTTATAAATATAATAGAAGTACATTCTGGGTGAAAACAATTCACAATGTCCCGTTTAATGTAATTTCTTACCTTCAAAGTCATTCCTTAAGAATAAAGTAATAGCTGTCTTTCTAAGATAATTTGCTTAAATGGTCTCAAGCTGTTTATATCTATATTATATATATATTAACCACACTTAACGCCTACTAGATCTAGTGACGACTCAACGTAAATATGATTTTCCGTGTTTGCTTAATATATGGATAAAAACAAAAAAACAAAAAATGATTTCACGAACATGCAAGTCTACCGAGTATTATTAACCGAGTTGATGACTATGATGACTAACGCAATGGCTGTCTACCCATGAACAGAACAGGGTGTATAGCTTATTTGTGTGTCATAGGGATGTATACTATGAGACTCAGTGTACATAAATCACTATTTAGTAGGAAGTAACACTGAAATGGATGACAAAATTATAGTCTTCAGAAAATTTACAACCAAGGCATGAATATATAAAATTGTTCCCAGTTACAAGGAATGTCTGATTACTAGTATAACAGATTTCCCATTTTCCCTTATTTGATAAATCAAGGTAGAAAGGTAAATGTTTCATTGTGACATGGGAATTACAAAAACGCATACTTTTTATTTAGCAGGGAACTTGAGATCCAGCTCTATCAAAGTAGTCCAAAACAAGACTTAGTGTAATTAAAACAAAATATATATTGTAATTTTAACTCAACAATACGGATTCTTTTTCATAATCTAAGCAAAAAGATTTCCTTTAAAATGAAACTTTATAACAATTATCCAAAGTACAATAGACTGTAAGGCTTTTCTTAAATAACGATACGAGTTCAAAATCCGAATCTGATTCACACCAGAACGCTCGTTTTTAGGACACACAAACCACTTCTACAAGGTTTAACTCTGTGCTCAATAGACCTTTTCACGCTAACTGCGGGGTAGTCCATGAGCACACTCATTAAAAACTTTCGGAGGAAAATTCTTTTGTTCTACCCAAGCCCCACCTTCCGGATATTTACGTTACACATGCTCACTGACTGACCCGCAGTTATCGTGAAAAGGTCTATAAAAATAAACTAATTAACTACTTCAAATATTGTTCATTCAACGAATCTAAAATCCCTTTCCTCAATGTTCAAATTATTATCTACAATGTTCAAATCCACAATACTCAGACAAATTTCACACGATCAAAAATATTCGAATTAAATTGTACCTCTCGCCATTTTAAAATTGCTCTCAGTAGTGACTTGATCAGCTCGCAGAAGGTACCCTTTAAATCACCCCTATTAACCTGAGTAATGTTTAGGTACAGGTAATGTTCAAACATCAAAAACCGTACCTAAACATTATCCTAAACTGCGACAAAACGTTATACAATGTTACTTAAAATAAGAAATTCGTTTACGTTTTCTCAACCGGGTTAAACATTATCTAACCGGACTAAACCAATTATCCGCGAACCCTTCTTACATAAACTGTTCAGCTTAATAGGGGTGCAAATGGCGATTTTAAAACAAAGAATGATATGGGTTGAAGTCTGTAGAAAAATATAAAGAACAAGTAAAAAGGAACTCTACAATAACAGTATCCTAAGACAGTGAAACGGGTAGAATTCAGAAAGTTTATTGTTCAATGTCGCTACTCCACTGAAATTGAGTATAGTAGACAATTGCTGATCAAAAAAGAGGGGTCCTGTGTTGGAACATCCTTTTTTGGACAATCATTTATTTTAATTAATATTCTGACGTTTCACTAAAAATATATTAAAAATTTATCTTCACTTCTCAATTGAAACCCCCCTTTTCGAATTCCCTAGATTCCCTCCGCCTGGTAGATTTTGTCCTGTTAGATTAAAATTTTTGTAAAATTAACTTTTATACATGTTTGATACTTTTTTAAGGTTATTGAATGTTTTACATTAGCCACCGCACATTGTGGCCTTAACAACCAGAAACATTTAACAATTAATGTGATACACATAGCTATAATACTGTTAACTGTCTTTATGTTTGCGTGCTTTCGTTGTTTTAAGACATCCACAAATGGTTTAAGTCACATCTTTGAAAAATGTCAGAAGATTAAAATAAAGTGCTTGAAGAACATAAAGCATGTTTATGTCTTCGAATCAGTCACGTTTTACGTTAACTTTGTGTAAGCTCACGTTTTCATATATTTTGCCTTTTACAATATTTTCAAGCATCAGAGGTTTAGATGCTGATCTATTCTTTTCCATCAATTAACACTTTTTGAGTATTTAAACTTCAAAAAGTTATACAAGATGTAAAAGTCATCGAATCTCATTTGATTTGTTTTTTTTTCTAAAGAAAGATGTTCAATCTATATACATTTTAAATAAATTACAAAGTAAAATAAGTTTTTTTTTAAAGTTTTATTAAAAGTCTATCAATCTGAGCAGTGAGCAGTTTAACTTTTATTTTATCAATTAACAAGATGTTGATTTGACTTATCAGCATCACGACAGACCTGTATGTTAAAAAACCAAACTTCAAAGAGAGGAGATAATTGCTTTACATAGAATAATTTGTAAAGACCAGCCATTTAATGTACGGAAAAATTCCAACTATGTTGCTATTCTGACTTTTTAGCTCTCTTGCATTCCAACCTTAACACTGAGATCTTTTTTTCAGCTTTATTGAAAGAATTCAACTAATATTTGGCGTGCATATTTCTTTTCTTTTCTTTTTTTTAATTGCCACTTTAAAAATCAAACGTTACTCTAAATTCGCAACATGTCAAGGTATTTGAGGTACTTTTTTTACATACACGTATCACGTGGGAGGGTTCACCACTTTTTTCACTGAGATATTGCGCAAATTCGTGTCCTTGATTCCTTTATCAAAGGAACAAATATATTCACAATAAGTAATCCTGGTGGCAACTTACAATAAATGTATCGTGATGACAAATCGCAATTGATTTTTCGTCATGAACGATCATAACAAAGTTAAACTGATGACAAATCATAATAATTTTATCGTGATAACAAATTGCAATTAAGTTACTGTGATTACTATAATAAAACAAATGTGTGGTTCAAACAGTTCATTACTTAAACACTTAGAGTGGTACTCTCAAACTTAACATTGAGTTAGGTCGTTTTAACAACATACCAAGAGAGCAGCGTTTGTGTGTTTGTTGTAATATGCAAGTGATAGAAAACGAATATCATTTTTTGCTGGTATGTCCAGCCTACAGAGTTGTCAGAAACAAATTTTTACCCCGATATTATTGTGCTTGGCCGAATATACATAAATTTGAAGGTATTTTGAAATCCTCAAACAAGTGGCTTATATTAAGATTATGTAATTATTTGAGGTCTGCATGGAAAATTAGAAATTTTATTATTACTTAATTCAATATAACTCATTTACTTTTGTTCTCTGATGTCAGTCATTGTGTCATTAATATGTATATGTATTATATATTGCTATAGCATGTTTATATGCTTTTTTGCAAATAAAGTCATTCATATGTAATTGTTTTAACTATGTATCATTTGTTTTGTTTGTTGTGACTTCTATTTCTGTGTTTTGTATCCGTCTAGCTTCATTGTTTTCTGTGTCTGGGTTCATTGTTTTCTGTGTTCTCGTTTTGGCCGTGTATTTGGACTCCGATTTTTGTAATTTCCACTCCTTTGTTCCTTCGGTATACTACTGTCGTTGTTGTACTATACAGGAAAAGATAATAACAGTTTTTAAGCTTTGTAAGTACTGGGGTACTGGGATACAGTACACTCGTACTATACAGTAAAAGATAATAAGTGTTTTTTAAGCTTTTTAAGTTCTGGAGTACTGGGATAAAGCCTCTTGGAAAAATAAGTCGCACAACTTCTAATTACAAATCTGAACTTCCAAGACGTCTGTATAGGGATTAAATTATCATCTTAGGAAAATATATATATTTTTTTAGCCATCGCAGACGACTTTGAAGTTACGTACTTAATGCACGTTACGAATAACACGATGTTTTGAACTTTAAACGCTTTGTTACATTGAAAAACCAGAATGACATTTATTCCAAAATTTTGGTTAAAGCATGCATGTTTTAAAAAGTGCACGACCTAAATTTATGCAAGAAAAAAACTGATATACTCTGAGAAGTAGCGATTTATTTTGCAATGAAAGAGTTTTAACATACTGGTAACATCTGAGCAATGATAATATTAGGCCTAGTTAAGTGTTTACTGCACGTACAATATTTCTCTTACTCTATATTACATGTTTTACTTTATTCCCATGTATCAATTAAATTTTCAGATGATGCAATGTTATTCCTATTTAATGTCGAAATGCTGGTTGCTTGTTTGGGTTCACATGACGGTTGGTCTAAAGGTCTGTCTCAGTGGTTATTTAGANTTATAGGTGTGCATGTATGTCCTTATTTTGCTTATTTACCTCTGGATATTATTTTTTCCTTTTATATTTATTTATTATCGATGTGACTTTTTTGTTTGTTTGTTGTTATTCGTATGTATTTGTTTACTTGTTATTTTCCCTTCACTCCAATTGTACAATTGTCACTGAATTCCGATCGCATGTATCCGATCAATATCAATATACAAAGATTATAGTTTTTGAGATTCTGTAAATTTCCATTTCGCCATGATGTACATTTGGAAGACGAGGAAAAAAGAGATATATAGAGCAGTTCAATTAATATCGCTTCTTTTTCCGATCATAAAATGGAGCAAGTCTTATCATTAAAATAAATGATTATGGCTAAACTAAACATGATCATGACATAATTTTTATAGCATATTCATGATCATAATAAACAGAACAATTATCAAGATACAATATCACTCAAAATCCAACATCAGACTATTAGTTGTGAAAAAAAACGAGAGAAAGGTCGGACTAATTGAAAGAAGTTTACTACAACTCAAGTCAACAAGGAATGAAGAATGAGAAAGTAGTTGCCACTTCTTTGTGTAAAACAAGGAAAAAAGGTAACTATAGATTTAAAATCTATTGATTTTTAGTTTCAATTCCAATGCATACTCTTAAACTGCTCAGTGTTTTTTTTTTATTTTTTAATTACTGTTATACATTGTTTTATATGATAAGCATTGTCAACTTGATCGCAAAATATGGTCCGTCATAAATGAATTCATATACATTTAATGCAAGTATTTTAAATGGTTTAAACATTTTAGAAAATATGTTCTCTAATTCTTATGCTGTTCTCGTCAATTTCAAGCATGGGATATCAAAGTGTTCTCCAGTATCTGGGTTAATTGATCTCGCGATTTCATTGGATATTTAAATGGTCACAAAGTTTTCTTCAAATAGCAAACTGTACCTTAAATAAATTTATTTCGAGTATAAATCAATGTACAAAGTATTTACTCAGAAGCATACTAGTATTTCGTTTATTTATCTTAAATAACATATGATCGATTTGCCTTTGCTGATTTCCATGCAATGTAAATTTCATATCCGGTGACGTCAAACTATTGAAAAATTGATGAAAATGTCATTTATTTTAGAATAAAAGAAATAAAATCTATCATTTGCAAGTCGTTGATTATCATAGTTCTACTGTCTTTAAGGGTTAAAGTCGAACTTTTAACGTTTAACCTTTTCGACAATAGAACTATGATATTCAACGTCTTGAAAGGATAGGTTCTATGGATAGATTCTTCATATATATGTTGATGACAACTTTGGACAAAAGTGTATCGCCATGTAAAACCGAAATTTCACTTTTAAAAATACAGTTTCAGAACTTTCTGCCAAAGAAGTGTCAATCAAGAATTTTGCCGTTTGTGATTCTGAAAAACTATTGGAAATATAATTGTTCATAGAATTTTTAGGTACGATCAACAGAATTTTCAAACAATGACGTTTTGTAATCAAATATCAAAAAAAAATACCATAGTGCCTTCATTATGATACGGTTAATAATAATGCTTTTTTTTATTTGTGAGGTTTTATTTTCGTGTTAAGGTTCGACTTCCGGTACTACCAGTCGTGATTCCGAGTGAATCTTCAAAAAAAAAAAATTAGAAGTATACTCTATTTGCCTTACATAAAGAGCATAGAAATTAATTTATCATCCTGGAATACTGTATAACTGATTATGATTGCAGGTATCTAGATTTCGAACTTTATTTTCAGTTAAAAAGTTGTCTTATCACCCTTTCTCATGGTTATATCAGCCTGCAGAGCATTTCTGCAAAACCATATCCGGTTGACCCGGATATATCAGAGGCTGACCAGGTTATATCAAGCGATTCTCCCAACGTTTCAAAGGCAAAATGTTTTCTACAAGTTTTCACGCGAAATCAAACGGATAAAAATAAACTTCCATTGCATTTGCTTTTTCCGATTAAGTATTCAAAACAGAGTCATACTCCCTCCATCGTAGTTTTGTCCTTAGCTATATTTGATATTACTGATTATTCGGATTTCGTTTGGTTTTATGCATTTTATATCTTTTTTTGAAATTATGGATTTGTTTGGGTCCTAGTGCTGCTGATGAGGAATAAATTTTCGAAATGGCCATACAGCTCATTAAAAGTAATGCAGTTGGAGTTGACATATGTGTTATTTTCTCATGTTCATTTACTCCATGTCCTTTCGTAAAATATCATGATTACACAAATAGATAAACTAGACGTCAGAAAAATTGTAGAAACTGCGTCGTTGATCTATCCTGCAGAGCTTTGACGTTTTCCCATTATGACGTCATAAAAGCTCAACAAAGGTTTGTGCAACATTCAAAATCGACATTTTTTCAAGTAGTTCGGTCAAAATATTCACCCAGTTGCCAAATCTTTGCCGATAAAATGATAAAAAAAACTACAAAAGATGTTTTTGAAGCTTAAATTGCTGAAAAGGCGAGAATGAAATGTATGTTGAATTTCCCGCGAAACTTTGGGAGAATTTGAAACCTCACTTCAATAAATACAAATTTAAATTACATAATAAATGATGATAAACAAGTTATCGTTCTTTTGACAGCTGATGTATTGTAAAATATCATCCCGCTCGCCAGAATATGAAGCTTGGGGCTCGTTCGCTGCGCTCACTTGCCCTTCTGCTTCATATTCTGGCTCACAGGCTGATATTTTGCGATACATAGCTGTCAAGAGCCTGATAACGTATACGTAAAAATTGCATATTTATGTTAGACTGTATACAGTTAAGGATAAAAAAATCGTGATTACATAGTTAGCAAAAATAACTACCTATTTGCGTTCTTAGTATTCCAACTTATTGGAAGTCTGAAATCTTCGTACAGATAAATTTTCGTTGGACAAAGGTGAAAGTTTTACGTAGAAATGGCAGCCATTTTGAAATTTCCTTTTGCATAAATTACTGCCTCTCATCGTATTGAACATCCAACAAAATATGAACAAATGCTGTAAAGCAGTACCTTCGATATTGATTTCTCAGTTTTAACACATATTGTGGTTAAAGGACTTCCAAGTGTTTTGATTTGATCTGCGCTGAAGAAACATAAATTGTCAAAATACGCATATGCAGAAACTAAATTCACAGTAACTTCGGTATTTTATTATTGTTAACGTAAAAGAGCTACCATCTTGAAAATGGGGAATACTTTGAACTGTGTATGAAGTAAGAAGTGCTTTCGTTCAGCCACTTCAAAATGATCACTCGAACAATTATTGGAACAAAATGATGAGGCAACATCATAATCAGATGAAACGTAGAAACATGTCATCCGACATCGTCTTCGGTGACATAATTGAAACAAATATTGTATCCAGCCAATTTTGTGATCAACATAACGTTAACACCACACCAAAAGCCGATTGACGTTTAAACTCACTTGATTTGCTTAGTGCTAGTGCTTAAAGCAAAACGCAGAATACTAGTAGTATATCCATCTACCCGGAATACCATATTAGTGATTATTTCATATCATGAGGAAAAACAGAAAACAGCCCGGTGGTGACGTCAGCAAAGAAAAACATATTTAGCTTAAAAATCACAATTTATTGTTTTTTTTTTTCAGTCTGTCACCAGAGAAAGATAAGCAAAAAAATTGATTTGTTCTCACATTGTTTAATATTAATTTTTTTTCAGAAAGTTAGAAATTAGTAACCTCAAATTTCATTTCTATATTTTTCAATTGCACTTTTACTTTTAGAATTATTTTCTTAAATTGCCGACAACTAAAAAAAGAGGAAAACATTAACCTAAAGCGTTTGACTGGTAATATTGTTCAATGAAATAAAAGTAATAGAAACTTGTATATCGGGCTGCATCAGATTTACCTTGATACGGACCTGTACCTTGTTACAGCCCTTGACTTCGGTTCGGGTTGTAACAAGGTACACATTCCGTATCGCGGTCCTTAGGCAGTCTGTAAATCCGGATGCAGCCCTCTACACAAGTTACTATTACATAATTATGTTTGCAGGTACCTAGATTTCGCTCTATTTACAGTCAATCTGATGAAGTAAAAAATGCACACCTCGAAATGTGATTAATTTTAGACTGCATTTTAATATTAATACTAAACTGACTGACATCTAATATTAATATTAAACAATCTTACATTTAATATTATTACTATAAAGGATTTGAAATCGCGAATATATAAACTCGAAAAATAAACTACTTGTAAGGTATTTTATTTTATTCGCAAACGTGATGATGGACAATAAAAAAAAATCTGCAGAACATTTTGAACCGCCGAAGTTCCATGATTTGATGATATAAGAACAAGGAAACAAATTAAAACAAACATTGTATCCAAATTTTACGAAAGGACGACATTATTAAGAACACAAAAAAAAAAATTAAAACCGATTTAGCTTTAGCTTAAATTCGCTAAACGCATGGAGTCTACTGATTAAACGCAATTTTTATACGTCAAAGTTCTTACGGAGAAGCCATATTTTATAATATGTCCGAGTGGATATTCAAAAATGAAAAGTCAACTCATGCGCATAGAAGTAAATTTATCATTGTGGAATACCGTACAGTCAATATTTTTGCGGGTATCTGGATATCGGTTTAACCGTAGTTTAATACAAGTTTAAATACTCATATAAATGAACTGCTCCGCAAAATATATCTTCAAGCATTAAGAGTTTGACTTTTTCAGACAGGTCTGTTGAATTTACTAAAAGAAACTTAGCAGTAACAATGTTTCCTAACAACTTTACATTATTGAACTTATTTCTTTCCGACGAAATTAAATATTCCGACTTTAAAGATAGTTTGTGCTTTACAATATCGTACATATATCAATAAGTCAGTAAAGAAATAAAATATTTCATTACTCAATAATTGATATTATGAAAGTTGGAACAGTTCTTATAATAATTATAAAAACTGTTTAACGTATACAACAGACTAAAGTCAATAAAAAAAATGCGACAAAAAATGTATAATTACCCGTTTATTCATATTTTAACAATAATACCTATTGTTACATAAATATTTTTAATGTCAAAAACTCATAGATTTGAAATCTATGAAAAACTTATAGTGATAAAACAAAGGTATTTTCAACCCGAAAAATTACCAAAAACTGCATTCGTTGCAATATGTCTTATCTATGATTATGGCTCCAATAATTAACATTAAAACAATAACTTTGAAGTGCTACTTACTGTCAAATTTGCCATGGCTGTTGACATCATTTTCCTGTTTCAAAAATAGTTTTATCCTCTAAATGCAAAATACTTTCACATTTATTTTCAACCAATCTGTCGCAGACTGCACAAACTTAATTAAACAAGTTGTCAATAATCGTCAAATGAAATGAAATAAATAGGATTTAAGAAGATACAACAACTTATCATTTCGACTTCCGTACTTGTTTTGAATTTTAGATAATCAATGCCACGTGATTCAAACATTATCAATGAAGCGCTTGATCATTATCACAGATACGAGTATCACTTTGAGTTTCTGATAACAACTGTAGACGTTTTAACTGAATGCTATATCCGTAAGAAGCTAATGGTCAGATTAATTGCAACACATGCATGTTAATGTTGATAGATATTTGATAACATTCTATATATTATTGCGTACAAGCTGGATTCATAGATAAAACTATGTAATGCATAAAACATACGGCTAGATAAATACTCAAATATTTTGCTATGAAATCGAAAAATATAATGCAGAACTTTAGTTTTTTATGATGTCAGTTAAACTTCGATTTAATTGTCAATCACTGAGAAAATTTATTGGAGACAAGATCAGTTCATTTATTTTCTTGATATAACGGAAGTACAAAGATATTGACAGTATTCCCGCCTCTGTGAAACGGATGTTAGAGACAGGCAAGAATATCCTCATCCCTAAAGGGCACCCGCTGTCAACTCTGGCATTTCTTATTATGATTGTTATTAAGAATGTCATGGTGTATTGTATGTCTTGTTGACTCTGTTTTATGATTGTTGTCGACATTTCTATGGTTTACTTTGACACTTTGAAAAACGTTTTCCTATTAATCAGTTTGAGTTCATGCTTTCGGGATTATTCAACAGCTTTTTTAGTAAATGTTGTAAAACTATTTCTTCGGGCTCGAAAACTGACAAGAAAAAATTGGATTATATTGTTCCCATGGTAATCGAAGCGAACCAATTTCATTTTTTAGAACAAAAATCAATTCAAGTTCAAGTTTGAATATCAATTGATAAAATATGTTCATATTAATCATGATTAAAACAACCTCAGTTTTGTACTTCTAAAAAAATGAAACTCAAAATTGCGGGTATGATATGAGCACACAGTTCGTTTCAGAGTAAAGCGTAAAATTTTGTATACAGGTGACCATTTGGACAATTGCCATTCAGTGCAGAAAACATCTCCTTTCGACAATCCCAATAAAGTCCACCAGACTGGACGAATTTCCTTGAAAACAACGGCAAAAAATGTGGAAATCACTTTGCATTGTTACATTTATCAATGTCATATGTAGAAAATAAATATTTGTTTCCATTGATTTATTTACTTTTTTACCTTTTTGGGGCCATTAAAGGCTTAGTGTGAGGTTCCTCACTGTGTTGAAGACCGTACGGTGACCCCTAGATGCTTTGTTTTTGGATCGCTTTAACCTGGAGATGGGATGTTGTCTCCTTGACATTTACCCCATATCCTTTCTTTTTCATATTTCTTCTGATTTGCTTGCTAGTTACACCCTGAAACGATTTGAAATGCCCGTAACTGTGGTTTTGTGATAGCATACAACATTGTCCTAATGCCCATTACAAAAAAATCTCAGTATCTTCAACGTTGGGCACTAAATGTATAACGCTGCCTTCCAAAAGAAAAACTTACTTGTATCGCTGTTATTTTCTTCCGTGGCCTTTTCAACGACAGAATTTTGGTTTTATTTTGTCTCAATGGTTTCTTGTATAAAATAATGATCAGACTTCTCGTTTAAAACGAATATAATATAAATGTGTCAAACCATCATTTCAGCCAATCACAGCTTAGAATATATGTGAAAATAGTTCATTTAGAATCAAAATATAAATATGAATTATTGCACCTTCATAAATATATGTCGACATTAATGATTAAAATGTTTGAACAGTGAGACCAAAATTAATTGATTCGAATGATTGTTCAAATATTTATCATAACGTTTTCGGTATACTAATAGATAGGATATGACAATTCTGCAACAAAGCCATTTTCCATGCAGAAATCCTGCATAAAATCCCAATTTCGGGCCTCGGGATGCAAATGGGTCTGGAACGAGATGGGGATGCTGAAAAGTGCTGGGAGGCAAGGCACCTGGGTTGTGGAGGGTCTTTTCCGATGGGGAAATACCTCGTCGGAGATTATTTTCTTGCGTAATTCTTAGTGAATTATCTCCCCTGATTTTCGGGAAAAAAAATTAGCATTTTGCAAATTATTCGCGCCAGAGACTAAGGAAGGAGGAAAAAATCTTTCCAAAATTCCTAAAATATGCTCCTGATGAGATTTCAATAATTTTCGCAGGGGTCCGAAGGTATGCAGGGAAAAAATTTGCAAATTATTTTGGCCATATGCAAATTTTCCCGACCTTCCCCCAAGCCCTTACTGGGATAAGGTAATATAAATACCGGTCGAAATCCTATAAATAGTAACACTATGCAAAATTCTGGTGATCGAGAAAAATCATCAGATCACATTAAAAATTTTCCAAATTTGAATGGTATAAATAAAATCATGCCATCCAAGATAATCATGGATCGCTTCGAAGATTCCGTCTGCGAAGATAGCAGACCAACTTCACACCCCAAAATACAGAAATTCTGCAATACCCCACTGAAAAGGAAGAAGGGGCAGCTTTGCAAGGGCAAACCGGGGAAAGATGGGCGACATGACGATGCCGATCAGCCGATCGGAGGGAAATTTAGGGTGGTCGAGACCATGGGGGAACTGAGGAAAATCGCCAAGGAGGAAGGGGTGAAGGGATATAGCAGAAAAAATAAGATGGATTTGGTGCGGCTCATTGAATCGGCGACCGACCGGAAATTCAAGCGCCGGGAAGTATTCACCAGGGCTCAGCTCAAGGCGATAGCGAGGCGGAGGGGATCACCAATATCTCCCGGCTGAAGAAAGATCAGCTGGTCGAGAAGATGGAGCAGAGCATTTAAGAAGCCGCAGACCATATCGAGGTTGTGGATAAGCGGGAGGCCGTGGGTGGGGTATTTAGCACGGTGACCATCAAGCCCAAGACGCAGCTGGACGTGGAGACTTTCATCAGGCTAAGCTGGGGGAAAATCCGAAGCACGATTTCGGAGGGGCTGGTGGAAAAGAAGGGGTTGAAAGTGGAAATACTCCTCCACGTGGAGATGGTGAAGATTAACCCGGCGACTGGTAAAAATAACTACATCAATCCAACATTCCGATCGGCCTTGAGGGTAATCACCGAGTCGGCAGATTTGGACGAAGAGATAGCGCAGATAGGGGATAAGATCAAGGAGAGCATGGAGGCTTTCAATGCTAAGGGGAGCGGATGGACCTTTGGGCACATCGAGAAGCTGGAGATTCAGCTGAATGAGTACAATCCCCTCAAGGGAAGCTCATATATCCCACTTCCTAAGAAGCTCGCGGTCAAGAAGGCAATAATCAACGTGAAAAATGAGGATCAGCAGTGCTTCAGATGGGCGATCCTCTCGGCTCTCCATCACGAGGAGATGGATCAGATACAGGCCAGTCGAGTCAAGCAGTACGAAAAGTGGGCGGACGAGCTCAGATTCGACGGCATCAAATTCCCGGTCTCATTGCGGGGAATCGATAGGTTCGTGAGGCTCACTGAGGGGATATAGGTCAATGTATATGGATTCGATACGAGGAAGGGGGAAGGGATCTACTCGCTGAGGATATCCGAAAAGGATGATACCGGGGCAAATCACGTGGATCTCATGCTAGTGGCTAACAATGAGACGCAGCACTACTGCTGGGTGAAGAATCTCTCGCGGTTCTTGACGGCGCAGGTGAGCGATCACGATGGGAAAGC
>MJUU01058703.1:44757-56532 GCA_002080025.1 Modiolus philippinarum | reverse complement strand
GGGGGGGGGGTATTTTTCTAGAAAAATATTTCTGGCCCCCATTTTTCCCCAAAAAATTATCTGACCTGCATTTGGGTTGAAAAAAATAATCTGGCCCTGATCCGGTCCAATAGAAAAAAAGCGTGACTCGACAAAATTTTCTAGCATAGTAGGAAAGAAATAATCTGGCAAAGCAGAGCTGGCGAAAACAATTCCAGGCTCGGGTAAAAATACCAGGCCCCCGGAAAATCATATGGTCTGTGCCTAAAATGAAATTTGTTTAAATAAAATCCACAGGATAATTCTTGGAATAGTGATTACTTTATTGATACAATTTAAATAGGAATTAAAATATTTCACGTTATACTAATATACCGTCCAGTAACCTGTTTTGACGCGGACCTGAAATGACACATCAAATTTCATTTGTGACGTAAATTTTTGTTATGTTAGTTATGACGTCATTTTGATTTTATTTCCATTGATATCTTACTGCTAATAGATTGCAAAAGTTAAATGATCTCTAAAGTCCGCCTAAATAGCAGATATATGACTTTAATAAATTTCATACAAAAATGCAGTTTTCTTAACACCAAGAAGGAAAAAAAATAAATCCATAAAACATTCAGTAAATATATTTGAGCGTAATTGACTCCGATGCTCTCGTTGATATGTTTTTCGGAATTCAAAAACCTTTCATCGAAACTCGTCAAGTATGTGAGAAATTTTAATCCAGAAGTTGAGTCTTATATATTTTTTTCAAGAAACATGCAAGTTTCTGCGTCATTTTTTTTCTTACGCGTAAAGTCTTCTGTACCTTAAGTGGTAAAAGATATTTGCATTATATTTCTAGACAGTACCAGCAAGAATCACATCAAAACAATGAAAACATAGTTTTTCTTGAAGACTCTGGGACGAGGACAACCCCAAGTTGAGATGTTCGATCTGACTGATTACTTACTATCAATAAATCAAGTTAATGCTCGCTTTTGTACATTTACTATTTTTAAATATCCCAATATCCCAAGACTGCTGCAGCATTCTTAAGGTGTTGTTTCACAAAGACTTGAAAAAAGGTCGCTAACTATATGATCCGCAACTATAAAAAAAAAATCAGCACAAGGACCATAAGAGCTACGGTTCCGCAGCGAAGTATGTGGTTGAGTTTAAGCAATGAGACATATCATTTATGTAAATATCAAATTATGGGTTTAGACTTAGAGAATTTTTTTAATGTTAAAATATGGATAACAGGAAACACCTACAATGGCTGAAATTTATAATTACATGCCACAATTTGCCAAGGAACTTGGTACCAGCACTAGCAAAAGACAGTGGTAGGGTTAAACGGTTTATGGGTACTATCTGTCCCGTTTCCCTATAGTATAAAAACATACAAATTAAACATTTTAAAAAGCATTAGTTTTCCAGCCGCACCTCTTTTTCTAAACCATTGCAGGTATTGATTTAACATTTCGTGTGAGTATACCTTTTCTAATTTACAGATGAATTTCGTCTTGCTAACTTGGTTCTAATCCACTTATTTTGACAGGGTTATGGACCTTCCAAGAATCAGAAAACTTATGTTTTTACTTTTTCGCTGTTGTAATAAGCAAAGCCTTCTTTTAAAGGTTCATCATTGTTGTATATTACTGCTACGCCCCCTCATAGGTCACACCTAGTACATATTATTGAATCGGTATGTGTATTTATACGAATCTAATACACAATCTGGTACAGACATATCAAGATAAGGAGGGGTATTTGCAAGAGACAAGTCGTCGAGGGAAATTCAGACCCAAGACTTCTTTTTGGCAAATACCCCGACGTTCATGATATATCGGGTAAATACAGGTTTTTCGAGATAGGAATGCTGGTGTAATTGAAAGTGGAAACGATCGACTCAATTACCAGTAAGAAGAAAATTCCTGATCTATTGAAATAAATAAAAACCACTTAAAACAAACTCTTCAACTTAGTTTTAATTGACAAAAAACAATCAACCTAATGCACTATACAAAGATTAAATATAAATCATCCTTAGATCAATATTGTTAATTCAAACTATAATAAACTTTTTCAACACAGACCGTCTACAGTGGCTCGCATGGCCAGATTTTCCGTGTTACGTCCGGTCTACCCACATAGACAGGATATTCCCCTTTTCACCACCAGGGGTTGCGCCATCTGAAAAATCAGTTCAGTTGCGGAAAGAATTGAAGCAATTCATGGAGAGAGTATGCAATTGCAAGTAATAAACTTATGAAGAAGCAGCTGTTTTATCTAATACGATTTTTTGTTCGTAATTTTGATTTTTAATTTTCGGAATTGATTTGTCTGAATTTGTTAGATGTGTTTAAGTTACGGTTTGGTACGATACCTATTTGTTTAGCATACAGTTATTTGATTAAGATAAAAGATTGTTATGTACATTTAACTTTAAGAAGAGTAGGATGACGAAAATTGTGAAAACTGTCACTTTAGATACAATACACGGTAAACATTCGCCAATGTTAACGAGCCCATCATTAAAATAGTCACATTAATAAAGACAACTGTTCATAGGAAAAGTTTATTTCTGAGAGGCAAAATGTACACGCATGCTGTGTAAGTTTACTGCTCCCTTGTCTTACTGAATGTCATCATTGATTTCTTATTCATATTTTAATAAAAGGAAAATTATGATATTTATGATATTAGACAGCTTTGACGGACAGCAAATTAGTTGTCAGTGTCTTTAGATTGCGTTTCAAATTTTGCTGAGGGATATTACTAAACTAAATGTACTAAATAATTCAATTGGCTATGATTGTCTACGGCCATGATTATCCTATATATAATCAAGGGATCAAGGTTGTTAATTATCTGATATTTTTTTTACTACATAGGTCATATAAAAGTCGTACATAGACACAAAAAAACGTTGCAATTTCCTCCTTGGTATGTGCTTTCTAAGGATGTTCGCTGTTTTTTTTTTTTTTTCTTTTTTTTTGACTTTTCTGGTTTTATCCTTTCAAAAGTATTCTTTTTTTTTCACGGTGACCCCGACATTTTTTCCAATACTATGATTTTACACATTTTTTTGGGGGGAGGGGCACTCTTATGCAATTTTATTCAACTGGTTTTATTTTATTATATTTATCTTTGGATAAACATTGAACATTGTGAGTAGTATAACGGGTTACCCTAGATCACTTTTCTCGAGGTGCCCCGTAGCGCATTCTTTGTAAAATATATTAAAAGTACCTCCATTTTGACTCATTTTATGCAAATTAGTTCAGGAGCGAATTTTTGGTGTTACTAAAAATAGAATTCGATCCCGACCCTAATCCTTACCCTACTTTTGATTCTAGCTCTAACTCAACTTCTGATCCTAGGTCTAATCCTAGCCCTAATCACTATCCCTAACTCTAACTCTAGCCAGTGCCGAACCCTAACCAGAACCTAGCCCTGGCCCTTAATCGCAGCGCATGCCAAAAACGGCGCAGCGCAAGCGCAATATAGTGAAATGAGCACGCGAGCACTGACAAAAATATACTCGTGAGCAACTCGTGAGTCTGAAGTATTTAAAGCTTCGTTAATAAAAGTTTCCTCATTCGTTCAACGAATCTCAAGGGGTGAAGACCTCTGGAATGTATCATTGCGATAGCTGTAATTATCATTCTAACTGACAGTTCAATCTTCTGCGTCACAAGCAATCACGTCAGAATACAGAGCAAGAGATGGACAAACAACAGGATATGGAAACGGACTCTAACATGTATGAAGAAAGTCATGTTACTGAAGAATCTGAGTATACCAACGATGAAAGATCTGATGAAGACTCGGATTGGGAATCACCATGGAATATTATAGTAAAGAAAGTCACTGATGCAAATCAGTCCGAATACGAAGAAAAGGTTGAAAAGTGTACAGACGCCGGATATGAGGAGGATAAGGCACGAAAACTTGGATATAAAAAATGTTCCCGAAATACAGAGAAACGATGAAAGAGCCAATGTTAATATGATGAACGCGGACCTCATAGAAGACACCCAAGATTTCGTTAGGGTTGAGTGGGTTAGTCGTGGTATATCATTATTTCTGATTAATACACTACAGCTGAAAGTTGGAATTAAGGTGAGAGATTAGTGTTAGGGGTCTTGGGAAAGGGGAAATAACCCTAATACAAAATAAAAGTAATACTCGAATAAAAAGTACTACAATAATAGGTTAGGGTTAGGGGCTAGGGGCTAGGATTAAGGGTAAAGACCAGGGTTAGGTTCTGGTTAGGGTTCGGCACTGGCTAGAGTTAGAGTTAGGGGTAGTGATTAGGGCTAGGATTAGAGCTATGATCAGAAGTAGAGTTAGAGCTAGAATCATAAGTAGGGTAAGGATTAGGGTCGGGATCGAATTCTATTTTTAGTAACACCAAAAATTCGCTCCTGAACTAATTTGCATAAAATGAGGGAAAAATGAGGTACTTTTAAAATATTTTACAGAGAATGCACTACGGGGCACCTCGACAAAAGTGTTCTAGGGTAACCCGTTATACTAATATTGTGAAGCCTATGAAAAATGCAGAGTTCAGTTTTCCGCCATATTTTTTAACACTTGTATCTCAAGTCTGCGTGATTGGATGCATACATTTATCATCATTTTGCACTTTAAAAAGCTCATGACAATAGGTTTAACCCTTTAGCATTGTTAAAGTGATAGAGATAAACGATTCCTTGTATACTTTGAACTTCATACTCTTAATGAAAGTCGGTTGATTTAAAGACTTGTAATATAAAAAGCATGCAGGTATAAATCACAAATGTAAATTCATCGAAACGTAATGCCCCATGCAGTTTCTAAGGTAGGTAGCCTTCCGAGGTTATAAAGGCTAAATTTCCTGTCCGTACCCATTTCTACGCTTTTCCTAAGGCAATCATTGTCCTTTCCACTTCTCTTTCTTCTTTTACTGAAAGTTGTTTTTTAATTCACTTACTCTCCTTCTGATAAAGCGGAAATCTTGCTCCCTGGATCAATCAATTTTCCATTGTCATAATAATAAAATACAATAATTTGAAAATCCCCTTTGAATATGCTGATATTCTATTACATGTAATTAAATTAGAAATGACAAGAATTGCAGGTTTTAAAGCTCTCTTCAGTCAAGATCAACTCCAACTGCAAAAGTTTATCTTACTCCATTCCTAACCATATGTGAAAAAAATCTTTTGATAGTTTCATTATTTTCAACGCTGCAACCATACATTCAGATATACTATATATATATATATATATATATAGAGAGAGAGAGAGAGAGAGAGAGAGAAGGCTAAAACAATGTGAAGTGTATGTGTAATAGTCACAAATTGTTCAAATCGATTCAAGATATGTTCAATATCAAAACATTTCTTAATCATTAAACCGCGCGAAAATAATATTGTTTTTTGCAAGGCAGCGTAACTTAGCTTTCATCTGTCCTAATAAATCACACGCCCGGGATCACACGCTTGTTCTCTTGATGCGCATGTTGAAAGTTTTTACCTCAAGTCGTTCGCACTTTTTATCTGGAAGTCATGAAATGGCTGGAGAGATGTTAAAATGACAAGAAAAAAATCACGTGAGGCTTCAAGCCTATTAACAGCTCTAAAAGATCTTCGTGCTTCCGATTAAATATAGTGTGCAAGTTTCTTTCAAAATCGTATACATTGTGTTTTTAATAGGGATGTCAAAATGTATGAAAAATGCCACTCGAGTATTCTCGAGTACTCGGTGATCTTTTGAAACGAAAATTACCAGACTTCATGATTCTTAAGACTGTGTGATCATTGCTCATATGCATGCCATAACAGGAGCACCAATCACAGCTTGTGTGCCATTATAGCCAATGAAAGATTAGATTCAACAACATTCAATCAAATCATACATTTTTTTTCTTTAACAACTTGTTTTTGTTTAGAAACATGCTTGTCTGATTAATCAAATTGTTTAAATCACAATTAATGCTTATATAGACATCTTGGGGCGACAAAGTTTAAATCAAATACATTTTCAGTAAAGAATACCCCGGTATTACTAAATCAAAAAGTGTACATTTTTCTGCATTTCAGGTATTAGAAATATGACGAAACAACCGATTTATTCAAATAAAGAATTATTGACTCGGAAATGCGTCTTTATAGGTAGCTATTTTGATGCTCAGCTATATGTACCTACATATTTTAGTTAAATCGTTCCTCGTAGATCATTTTAATTTCAAATGTCGATATAAAGCAAGTCGAGTTTAGCCATATACAAATTCATTTAAAGCAACAGCAACAAATTTGCACTAATGTGTACGAAAAGAAAAGTCTGCTAAGAATTGATATGTTCAAAGTTTGTTTTATTTACAGCTACCAACAGAGTTATTCTGACCATGTCTTACATTTGTTACGACAAAGGATTCAGTTTTCATTTGTAATTATTTTTGTATTTTTTGGTTAAAAGGTTTTTTTAATTGATTTTTTTAGAAAATGGAATTGAAAATTCAAAAATGATTCGCTTTTTTCAGATGTTTTTCTTTGTTATTACAGAAATCGCTTGTTGAATGTTTAACTTAATATAAAACGTATTTAGGGAGATATTTGCTTTTGAATTTTAAGTAACCTAGACTGACTACAGGTTTCTACCAGTATCTATCTAGGGGGAAGTGACGAGTTTATTATGTTTTATAATGTAATGCTTTGAAATGCGGAGACAGTCGTATTAACAAAGATAATGGCAGTGATAGTGCCGAGTATTCGAGTACCAATTAGGTATTCGATACTCGTACCTTCCGAGCGATACTCGAGTATTCGAGTACTCGTTGACATCCCTAGTTTTTAAGTTATATTTCTTTATTTTTTTTAGTTGAATACGATGTTGTCATATTAAATTGAAAACAATATGCATGTTTATCAAATTACTCGTTTTTTATATTGCGTCTCGGATCAACGAACCTGTCGCGCAGTAATTTGTCAGAGATGAAAATAACATTTGTTTACCTGTGACAGTGTATTGCATATATTTATAGCAATGGAATCGACATGCGAAATCACACAATCCGATTATTTTCACGTATTATGGAAAATCTTAATACATGAAGACGTATGCAGCAGTCCTTTGGTCGACTTCGAAGTTTTGCCACGTGCAGATTTTTAGGGCTTCGAGATTCAGCTCCATCGGAGCTTTGATTGAAATTTGTTAATAACTGTAATTTGGAAATTTGGGAAATAACAAAATTATCGAACAGAATTGGTAGAGGTCGATATTCAAAGGGCAAAAAGGCAAACCAGGTTACCATCAGAAAATTGTAAACCGACATAGTACCTACTTGGTACAAATATTTCGAAAGAAATGGTGGATTAAACCAGTGTAATGACGAGCTGCTAGACCTCGCCTTCAATTTGGAATTAATTTAAAGTACTTTTCCCATTTCTTTATGTTCGGTTAGATTTTACCTGCACTGAAGAGACATAAGTGGTCGAAATGGCCATATACAGAGACTTTAGAGGAATTTTAGTAGTCAAACCTGTTTGGTATTTTTTCTTTTTCTTGTTAAATTAAAAGACTGAATTGATATACCGTTCTGAAACCAAATATTGACACCACATATTTGGAACAAAAGATACTTATTACGAAGCTAATAAATCGATTACTTAACTATATACATTGTATATTAACAGTGTGTCAAAATTCCTGTGCTCGAATGGAAACAAGATGATTAAACATATTAATTGAATCTCTCTATGCAATATTTGTTTAACTGTGGAAATATTTTAATGCTAACAGGATAAACCTAGTCACCCGCAATGCACGTGCATTTTCTGAATCCGTTGAATTAACACAATTTCCTTCATTGCGTTATCGTTTTCCGTGGTTAACTGCAATTTGATGTATTTATTAAGTTACATAGATTAACTAATTATTACGGCAGTAAAAAATAGAATTTCCACTACGAACTCAATAGTTCTTACTGTGTCGAAATGGTTTGTGAACTGGGATTGATCGTAATATTAGGCATTCGTGTTATGAATTTGATTGGCCGAGTAGACAACTTGGCCTTTTATTGTAGCATAATTTTATCTTAATCATTTTATCAACATCAAAGAATTTCATTTCAGGTTATCACGAATAGCAGCGATTTTTATCAAATGTGTAGAGGTGAATAAAATGCTTACATAATGTACCAATGAAAGGTTAAGAATTAAGATGCTGCTTAGATTAGAGCACTCAATAGTTAACAGATCTAAAACGGTTTTGTTGTAAACAGATTTGGTGATTTGACTCACGATTCATGCGGGTTAATATTTTTGTAGCTTAACTAGTTCATCAATATAAATGCCTCTTGGAATGACATTATTCGTTAAAGTATAGGACACCATTTGCATGTTCTTTATTCATTAAGGATCCAAATTAACAGCATCTTCGATTTTATGTTAGTTATTCATTAAGAAATGAGCCTAATCCCGCGATAACGTCACTAAGTATAAAGTGCAAAATAAATAAACATTAGTCTTTGTAACATAAGTTGAGCTAGATTACGATATGAAATTATATGTGTGATAAAATCTCAATATCTGTCTTGAAGTAATAAAAGCTATAATTATCCATTTGTTGAAAATATTTTCGGAAGCAGCAGTGTGAAATGATATGGAGTACATGCACATGAGTGAAAGACTAGACAAAAATATGGTAAAACAAAGCGATGGGACAACACATTCATTGTTGTTATTCATCTTGAAGTCAACACTTGACCTTTAACAATGAGCTTTGCTCATACCTCATAGTAAGTGTAAGATGGCCTCTAGCACTGGTCTGAGCAGATTGAATTGCTACATGTCGAATAGTGCTACATTTATGTTCCTAATTGCTCATGGATGCGGGTATCGTCAATATTTTCTTGCAAACTGGTCTTACAATCGATGTCATTAAAAAGGGATTTAAATGATGAACCTGTATTTTACATACTCGAAGACGGGGAGATACTTTTTTGAAGAATGTTTGGAAAACACTACATATACATGAATATAGTTTTTAAGCCGCTCTTACACTACACCGTATAGCACAAACGTGTGAGGAACGGATGAAAATCATTTTTGTACGGTGGTAAATATTTTTGTTCGTTCACGAAATACACTGCAAAACGCACAAAAACCGGAGGTATACAGTAAGTGTACCTTACATGCACAGTCCTAGTACCGAATAAACCGAACTCGCGCCGAGAAAATACCGGAACCTACAGGACGAGCACCAAATAAAACGTATTTATAACGGTAACATACCGGACGAGTACCGAATAAATCGAATGCTAACGAAAACGTATCGTACGAACACCGAGTAAAAACGAATTGAATAATTACTATTCAAAACAATCGATTTTTCAAAAAGGCTATCCCGAGTTCTTATCGTTGTCTACATTTGTGTCTTGCCTTCTTATTGTTTTTCTTGTGTAGTTCCCTGGTAGATTGTGGCATGTGATTGTAATTTTTGGTCGTTGTAATTGCTTCCTGTTACTTTATTAAACCTGTGTCTTTTGACCGCTCAACAACTTGTTATACACAGATAATCATTACGGCGTGCTTGACCAAATAAATTCATTTTCCAAAAATGTCACCGAATAGAAAAGCAAGAGAATGACCTAAGAAAAGAACTGTTGGGTCACAGATGACCTTCTTCACTATCGACCTAAAGATTCCAGTGAAGATACTCATGATCGGATTAAAGTTATACAGGTTTTAGAGTGGCGGATGCTCTTAAACGGCGAGAAAAGGTTTTTGGTATATTTTAGAAAAATGTTACAAATTATCAATATAAATACAAATAAACAAGCACTGCATAAATCTTGCAGTTACTTAATGAAAGAAGCAGCTTTAAAACAGGACGCGTATAACACTTTCTATGGGATGATCACTTAATAAGCAATCGATGTAAATTCATTTAAAGCAAAATAAAAATGGTAAATGTAGGTGACATTTTAAAAGGTAAAAAAGGATAAAATATACAAAGTAATAAATAATAATAATAATAAAAGACCGGCTTGAAACAAAAGAAAGGAACAGAAAGAATGGCTCAAATTATCGGCCTAATGGCCTCCAACTAGGGGGCAACCAGATAAATTCCGTTTCTCGTCAGTGGTTTAGGTTTCTCTCGTTCTAGCAGGACCATAATTTTGGTTTCCGTACGGTTGCCTCATATATATATATATAGTTGAAACCATGCATAAGGTCGAAAATATGGGCATTTCCTTCTGTGCTTAGCTATTTTTTTTTTTCTTTTTTTTTAAATAATTTATAGTTTGTGTTATTATCTTTTAAATTTGACCTACTTTGACGATTCTTAATTTTCATTACATGTTAAATTTGGCCTTTGCACAACACATATTTTAATAAATTCATTTTATTCGGTGCTCGTCCGGTTCGAGTTTTGAACATGTTCAAAATTTTAACCGTACAAAACGGACATCACCGTATTTGTACTGTATTCACTGGATATAGAACGGACGACAAACGTATATGAACGGAGACAAACGGATATGATTTATTTTAGACGTTCAGCGTTCGTTCGTTTAGTGTAAGAGGGGCTTTACATAAGAAGCACTATGATGAACACAGAGATATCTATGCCCAATCACGGTTGAAAAGACTACACTAGACGAACGAAAGCCCGGGGGTGGGGGGCAGGGGATAACTTGACTATTAAATGACGGGAGGGTGCGTCTTTAGGTTCAAAACCCCCACCCGAAATTATCCAGGTCAGGCTTAATTTGAGACCCGAGCTTATCCAAAGAGACTAAAATAATGACCCGAATTTATCCAAAGGGGATGTGGTAATCAAAAGATAAATGCCTAATTTAAAGTGACATTACATCAGGAATGTAGCAGATCACTTAATCCTTTCACTTTGTTTATATTGGCCAGGAAAACAAAATTTGATACCCGAAATCTCGAAACAACAAGAAATTAAATCCGAAATCTCCAGAAATTGCTAAAATATAGACCCGAAATCTCCAAAGTCTTTCGGGAAATTCTATCCCGAATTTGCCGCACGTCCCGTACCTATACATATAGAAGTAACCCCCNNNNCCCCGCAACATCATATATTTATAGGATTTCTTAGGGTCCTCTAATTAAGGGTAGATCATCACATTATGTTTCAAATTTTATATGTTGATATGATTTCAAAAACAAATGTACAGTTCAAGCCACATCCTTTCACAAATTAATGGACTGGAACTAGCTTTGGAAAAATACAAAACAAAAAAAAACAAACAAAAATACACAAAAAGAAATAAGATCTTTAGTGCATATTTTAATTTCTTAGTGCATTTTTTTTTATTTCTTAGTGTGTATAAAATATACTCAGTACATATTCATTTTTTCTCAGTGCAATGTTCAATACCTGGTTGTCCAAACAAAGTTTCGCAGTCCATATTTTCAAAAGTCTTGGTGTATAATCTTTGTATGAAGAAGAGAACCCCGTGACAAAAAACTTTACATATTAAATTACGGTGCGGCGATGCATTTTATTTTTCAAGGGAAGTAATTTCGAAAATAATGCACAGTAACAGAAATTTAGCGAAAAATTATCAGGACGTGAGTAGCCTGTAAAAAATAAACAGCATGAATATATGAAGCAAACCTCTAGCATGGACACATAAAAACAGGAATGCTACCAGCAAGATTAAAAACAGACCGGCACCATTACATGAAAAAAAAATATCCAGGATCAAATGCCCAAAGGGGGTGGGGTACTCTCAAATTTTACTCATACATAGACTCGTCTCAAAGAAAAAAATACCTCCCC